>VYZM01002148.1:345059-382237 GCA_013398915.1 Dromas ardeola | reverse complement strand
GCCCGTCCTCGCCCGCTCGGCCGGTGCCCGGCAGGCCTCCAGCGGCACCCCAGAAGCCTTTTCACAACGCGAAAGCAGCGTACCCCATGGTGTATTTTTAGCTTTTCAGTCATACATATATTATTTTTTTTTTTTTTCCCCGTAGTGTAACTAATCGGTTCTTTACTTATAGAATATGATAGGTGTTCATTACTGATAATTAGAGTGTTTGGAATCAATTTATGCTTGTTTTCCAAATCAGTCCTCCAAGCGCTGGAGTGAAAATAATTGCTGAAAACAAAAGTAGTTAGCTCAAAGCATCGGGAATGATTGGGATGAAGAAACAAGGATGAAAAAAGGAAATTTTTTTTTTTGGGAAAAAAAATAAATAATGCAACTAACCTACTTTTTAAAGTAACAGATGTAGCTGATACTGCAGAGGATCAGATTTTATTGGGCTTCATTTGTTGAGGAACATGTACCCACAGTTGTATAAAAGATGAATAGAATCTCGTACACCCGACCTCGCTGCTGTGGCTCAGCACATTATTGTTCCAGCTTGTTGAGCCTTATAGAGCGGGAAGGGGATAGAGGAAGGGATTTGAATAACATTGCGGTTCAGAAAGAGATTCATAATTTTAGTATAATCAGCATGTTGGTCTGCCTCGTAGTGACAGGTTGAGTTTATTTCCGAGAGACTGTTCTGTGAAATAGGCCATTAAAACTAGAAAGCCCTATATAGGGAATGGCTGTGTAGTTTCCATAAGACTTGTGGTCCTATATCTTTCTGTCTTCCCCCCCTTTTTTTTTTGGATGCTTTTGGATGCTGTGGGTGCAATTATTGTCAGGTGTTAATCCAGTGTAATTTAATGAAATCATAACCTGGTTTTAAGGGTTCCGGTATTACACATAAAAATGACAGTTGATTATGTTTAAGCAGTTGTAGCATGGCACAAACTTGTCTTTTAGAGTTATGTAGAAAGAGCAGATGTCTTTAAAATGCCAGTATAACTGCAGAATGCTTTGACTGTATTTTGGTTTCATCGAAGGACATGGTGCAATTGACTTGGGTAGTACCAAGTTTTTGCCTTCCGAATTTATGATGGTCTGTAAAAGATAACGGCAATTTTAAATGTTATAGCTGTCTATACGCAGTTATTTTCTTCAGCAGGTTTTGAAAATTTGTGAGAAATGGTCAATTGTTTGACGTTCAATGTTGTTTGTTCAGCAGCCTTTTGTATTTCAAGCATATCTTTTAATACTGAACCTTAACAAGAAAGGCAGTACTTCCCATGTAGTGCTGCACGGACTGGATGAACTGTCAGATCATTTATTGATTCCATAACCAGTTATCTCACTGAGATGTCTTTTATAAAAACTGCTGATAGTGACTGGGGAGAAGGGAGGGGAAAAAAATAAAAAGAAAAAGCTGTTCTAACTAGTAGTGTCGTATCTGAAATACTGGGAAACCATCGTGTCTGTGCAGAGCTGCAGTTATTTACCATTCCTCTATCTTAAACATACACCTTACGTTGACCTGATTTGGTGATTTTGCTTGGTGCTTTGAATAGCTTTTGGGGTTGGGAATTCTTTTTAGTGTGTTTTAACGAGTCATTGAATAGTAGCATACATTACAAGAGATTTTGAATTTATATCACCAGCTGATTCAGAATAGGCTTCATCAACGTGGAGTTGAAGACAGTAATCAATGCATTTGATTTTACTATAGTAATTACTATAACACCTTCAAGTCATGATATACCGGCTATTTCAGCAGAGCCCTAAGAGGACTTGTATTGAGCACTGAGTAAACTTCCCTAACAGCAGGGAGTGGGGGGCTGGATTTTACTGGTTTGTTTGTTGTTCCCTGCCCCCGTCCCACTCCACACCCCACACCTCCCCCCCCCCATGACAATACGTGGTCGGTTTGTGCTTTGAAGCATGAGTATATTTATCCTTTTTGAGACTTAATGGTGCTGGTTAAAGATGTTACTACCCCATCTGCTCACTACCAGTTCTGCCTGGTGGGATAGTTCATACAAATTCCTCCCTGTTTGCTGTAGAAAAAATGGTTTCGTCAATGAGAGCCCATCAATGTAAAGAGTTTAATCTGGCTGAATTTGCTGAGTAGAAGTTTTACTGTTTATACCTTAACTAATTAATTTCATTAATGGGCTTTTGTAAGTGACTTGCCAAGATGTTGTTCCCCGTTTAAAATTGTTTAGTTACATTTTGTTTTATTAGACAGTGATTTGTGATTTTTGGAATTATTGAGTGATGTTGATCTTCTAAGGTCGTAAAGCTTAGAAAAGGGATTTTTTGAGAAGAATAGTTGATTTTCGCATGTGGCATTTCTGGTCTCACAATAAATACATTGGAGCAGATCTTCAAATGTACTCATGAAATTACAGGCACGGTTGAGGAGACCTTACCATCCCTCTGACTGCAAATCTCTGCTGACCTGTTCCATGTGATAATTTTTGCTTAATACTCTGCTGGCTTCCTCTGAGCCAAAGAGGCTGAGTTATATAGGGGTTAATCATGGCATAAAGATTTTCTAGTCACTCTCCTGTTTTGTAGGGTGTACTCTGTGTGTGTGTGTACGTATCAGTGATTTGCTGTTGCTCTTTGAATGCTAGCAGTATCTTCCACTTCCCTTACCAGCTGTATTTATCCCTTTTTTTCAGGAAACGGTTCCAGAAGCAGCTCATAAGGTTAAACATTTAGACGATTATGCTCCCCATCTTCTTGGATTGCCCTTCTTTTGTGGCAATTAAATGTTGTACCTTTTTTTGATAGGCTGATTTTTCTCAAGGCAGACATTAAATCTTGAGAAATCTCCTGTGTCTGTTTTAGGGCCGAAATGCAACAGAAAGCATGTCTCTGCTGTATTTATGAATAATGTGAACGGAGTGCCTTAGGACACCTGAAATGCTTGGAAGAGACTCTGTTGTTGCTTGTATAGGGCCAAAATGCCTAGAGGACAGAGGAGAATGTGTGCTGATAGTATAGCCTGTTAGTCCCCTCGTAACGGGAATTAAATTGGCCAAAAACTACGTTAAGAGTAGAACAACAGGATCTTACTGTGGCTGTTTTCCCCTTTCCCCATTCAACAATTTTATTAGTGTCTCTACGTCTGACAACGCATCTTAATACCTGCAGCTTGGGACTGAATTACTGTCCTTCGGCACTGCACCCCTGGTGGTGTGTCTTCTCCGGGACCAGACTATTAGTATTGCAGTTATTGCAGCCATGATGATGGGTCTTGGAGATACAAGGAAGTGATGCTTGTAGATGAAACTATACCTTCGGAAGGAGCAGACGTACTTTCCAGCTCAGTCCCTTCCCTTCAGCCTGAGTGGAGAGCTTGCCCACTCTTCCAATATCATCATCTAGTCTAAGAAAAGGCATCGCCTTTCTCGGCAGGTTTTTTTTCCCTCCATAATGGGTTTGGATTTTTCTGGAGGTCCCTCTTATCCCTTCAACATTCGCTTCTTTCCCGGTAGAATTTGAGATGTCTTGGAAGATGTACTAAAAAATGAACGTAGGTTGAATTAATTCCTCTAGGAATATTAATACATGCCTCCTTACCTCATGACAGTTGGATACAACCAGAGTCACTGTACTTGGAATATTGCCCTAAGTATGGGGATAAGCTGTCATGTTTTAGAACAGCAGCACACTTTGGCATGGGTTGATCTTTTATGTTTTTGTTTTTAAGATGAAGGGAGTTAAGCTTATTAGTACTGTGGTACATGTCGATGGTGATTAATGAAATACAGTGCCCTAAATTCATAAAGTGCTGAAATTATCTAACTTAAGTAGTATTTTGTTTCACTTGAAACACTTGCTATTATATGCTTTTGAAAATGTAAATAAACACAGGGATCATAAGATAAAATGCCACCGTTTATAGCGAACAATCTATGCATTGCTATTGTAAAAAGTATTGCTTTTTTTTTTTCTTAAATGTGTTTGCCAAATGAATGAGTGTATTTTTGACATTGTTTAGCCTGCGCTGGCTCAGAGAGATATTCCTTTTCCAGTATTAATAGCATCTAACACCGTTCATTTTTCTGGCGTATACTAGAGAGCATGCAAAGCAAGCTAGATTCCTGGGGAAGAACATTGTCTTAAACATTTGCTTTATCCATTCATTCCAGTAGATGGCTACAGTTCACTACCAAATTGTGGCTATAATAGATTTTTTACAGTAAGTAAATCAGAAGATGAAGGTTGAATTACTATAAATGAGTTGACCTGTACATTTTTCTTATTTCATGTGCTTAGTCATGCACTATTCACTATTTTTCTATGTACACCTTTTTCAAACTACAGAAAAATGTTACTTCTTTTTTTTTTTCCCCCTGTTATTCAAGGTTTTCTAATATAAGTGACTCTGATCTGTGTTGCAGTTTTCTAGTATTTCTAATTGTGCATGATTAGAAGAATGCTTATACTATCCATACAGTGAAGGAACTGAATCGCTGAAAAGCTGTATGTTACTTTTATAAGAAGTAGACGCTTTCAGAGTCTCAACATTCTTTTTATTTTGTTCCTGGGTTTAGGCATTTTTAAATGGAAAATCACTTGCCGTTTATCACTTGCTTTTGCCAAGTTGACTTTAGCTTTTATAGAAGCAGATGTTTTCTAGGAAGCCTTTTCAGTGTTAAGCATGAAGCGGTGACTTTAACACATACAAAAGTATGTTTACCCTTGCATTTCATTTATGTTGTACTTTCCAAGGTTTCATTACTCTGAATTCCCATCCAGGTCTTTCTTTTTTTAAAGCTAATTTGCATACAACTAAGTTGATACAAAGGAATTTCTTTTAAGCCCCTGGAAAAGCAGCTTGCTTCTGAAAAGCTACTCATTAGCAGTTCGCAGAGTGGAATTCTATCAAAGGTACATTACTTGCTTGTACTGTATGAAGTAGCTCACAGTACAACATTGAAATATTAGGTATGCCTTTTGACTTTCTCAGATCGAGTGATTCTGAATTCATCATGTAAACTAGTGAATATTTTGCTTTAATTTTCAATGAGAAGGAAGTGTTGAAACTGACTTTTATTTGTACTTGTATTTGCTGGTAAATGCTACTACCATATCGCTTTAATTTTATCGTATTACTTTTATTTTTGCCTTACAACAGCTACAAGCTGAGCGCAGCAATTTAAGGTGCAGATTTTTGTTATTTTACAAATGAAAGGGCCATTTTTTGCATTAACTGCTATGCTGTGCTATTGCAATTTTAGGTCCCTTTGCAATCAACTGCCAATTTATATAGCTGGCTACAACTGCTTAATCTATTATTAATAAACAGTGCAACTGAGCTCTACAAATGATAAAAATGGTACCAGTTTTATACAGGAATTTCATTTTCATATCTAAACTACATACAATAACTTTATTCTCTACCATGAAGATAAATGTCTTAATTATTTATAAATTCTGTATATTTTATGGTATCGATTTAAGGATTCATTCATTACCCCTGAAATATATTGAGAGGCCTTAGCTGTAACTAAAATATTTTTCATTTACCCATTTAGTTACAATGTCATAGTCTTAAGGGCCAAAATTTAATTTGTTTACGAAATAGTTTTACAGTTTAATACTGGGTTGAGTATTCTGGAAAATAAATGAATGCTTTGTTGTTCTTAAGTTCTAATATTGAGTATTTTGTGTTATGTGTGTAAAATCTCAGCTTTCTTGCGTGTTTAGATTTTTACTGTAGCCGCATGATTCATTAAAGGAGTTCATCCTCTGAGAGGAAAATGTATTTGACCCCATCTTAAGAGGATATACAACAAGTTCACAGATTTTAATAAGGTAAACGACGTTAGTTCTGTCCCCTCCAGTGTTCGTGGAACCGGGATGTGCCCAGTACTTGGTCCTTACACCGTGGAAATATGTCGTCTGCCCCGGAGAGCACCTGGCTGGGTTTAGGACATTTCAGCCACGAGAAAGATTGTACCTGGAGGGCAATTATGGTCAGGACAAGGGATGCACAATAATAAGTCCCTGGAGCACTTCAATGGGCTATAGAAAGGAAAATGGGGCGGGGGGGGGGAAGGATGGAAATTTCTAAGGTGACAATTGTGCCCCTAAGAATGGACTGTGAGATGCTAAACAGTATTTACTTAGGATGTATTTCTAGTCATGTAAACCTGTGTCTTACCACATATTTAAATCTCTTGGAAACCCCTTCAGAATTTGTTTACCTAATTATTTGAGAAGAATTTAGAGCTTTATTAAGCGTGTTCATTGTTGTTTTTGTGTAGTATGCTTCCTAGATTAAGCATTTCCACAAACGATTCACTAGTCACAGTGAATTGGATGTTATTATTTTTTTTCCCCTCCTTTCTGGGATTTAATTTGATCTGAATTGTTATGTCTCTCTTTTCCATAGTCTTAGATTATTTAATCACACACACACACGTGCACAGATGCGAAAAGTTCAGCTTAAATGGAAGAATGCAGAGACACAAGAGAATGAGAACTGAAAAATCCTGCCTTTATTTCTTTCGGAGTGACTCGGTACGAGGACACGGGACTGTTAATAGACCAGAGATGCCGTGCTGTCATTTTCTTTCCCTGCCCGGTATGCAATCCAGGTGCCCCCAACTCTTGGCAGTGGCGCGCGTGGCCATGGTCCTCGTGCCTCTGTGGACAGGGACCAAAAGCGTTACTCTCCTGGGATTTTTGGGATGGTGTTTTTGTTTTGGTTTGGTTTTTTTGCTTCCCTAATTTGTAAAGGCTGGCACTGGGTGCTGCCTCTCCTTGTTCCTTGCCCAAAGGGTTTCCCGTCGTGAGCGGCCGCTGCCCGCGCCATGGCCCGGAGGTCAGTCAGGGGGCCGGGGTCGGCGATGCCCCTCCGTCCTTAGCCGCTAGGGAGAGTCGGAGGGAGAGGCTCACATTAATTTTTTTCCACTTTTCCCTGTGAAAACGCTGGTTTAACTTCACCTCCAGCAGCAGCAGCAGCACTTGTGTGTTATAAATAGATCCAAACATCACAAAGGCATTTATCTTTATGATCTTTAGAAGGATTTAAAGGTAAAACGTGGAACCTTTTATAAGTAAAAATGAATTCTTTCTGCACAGATTGTGTATTTACTTGTAATATTGCTAACACATCCAGTTAATGGTAAACTTATTTGCATAATTTTGATAGTAAGTGCATCATACCTGTCTGGTAAAGAGGTAAACATTTTTAATCTGATGGGGGCTGAAAAACAGCAGCTTGTCTTTATCTAATTATTTCCTTAAAGGTTGTTCAGCAAATGTCATGTATTTTACTAACAGTATGCTTGCTTGGAACACGACAAGATATTTACATTACAGTGAATCAAGAATCACAGTAAAAGTGCAATTGTCTTTAAAATGTATTTTGATAGTTAAGTGAGTTTAGATTCGGTATGGTGGTGTGCCATAATATTTAACAAAATAGTAAATGTCTCTTTAAAGGATGCCACAAACAAAATTACACCATTTCCTTTTATTTACTGATCTGAGGAGCTTATATTTAAATGAGATAAGTAGCAGACATAACAAAGTTGTGAATTCTTTCCTTCCACCTGGGGAGTTAAAAAAAAAAATAATTGTAACAAGTATATTAGGGTGGCTGACATCAGGTCTACATTGTATGTTTGTTTGCCTGGGGTGCTCTCATAAAAACATAAGGCAGAGCTTTATGCAGTTATAGTGTGCACTAAATTTGTGTTCAACATCCATAAATAAAATATTCAAGTCTTTCTGAAGAAAAACTATTGTTTTGAGATATTTTCAGGCCAAAAAATATGACACTATTGTGAAGGGTAGAGGGTTCCTTTTGTTTTTGCTTTTATTTTTTAACAATCATCACAGTTGCTACATACCTTCCTTGTTGCCTTTGCCTGTCTGGCAGTATGGAATATACATAGGAGGTTCTTTTTGTAAAACATATTTTAAAAAAATCAGAGAGAAAACCACCATTTATGCAGCAGTATGTTTTAGTTCTGAGTAAGCAAAGTGTATGCCTAATGATTTCATAAGAATTTAATATTGTGTGTTTTACAGATGGAAAAATGTTGATAAATTTAGGTTAATTTCAAGTCTATTTATGGAACTACTTATGCATTTTTTAAAAGAAACAGAGTCTTCTTAAATTATATATAACTTGAAAAAGGGTCTGTTGTTTATTTTATTTTAAATATTAGATTGTCCCCGAATGAGGCAGAAAGAGTATTATGTAGAACAGTACTTATGGAAACAGCAAACTAGTAAATCTATGCTGCACTAAAGTAAAATGTTACATTATTCTGATAATATTTGACTTTTGCACAATATTTAAATGAACATTAGTATAAATAGGAATGCTTAACTAAAACACAAGTTCATCGTGTAGGCTAATGCATTACTCTTGTATATTTGTACATGAGTGAACGATTATTCTAAAAAGTTTATACAAGTGTTCCAGCGACAAAAGTTGTATTAAAACAAACTGTTCCGATAGTGGTGACAGAAGACATGGTTGATGGTCGTGTTTGAGAAGTAAACGGGCAAAATATCTGTGGATCTTTTAATGATTACAGTTCCTGATAGCTTTCATAAGAGTGCACATAATTTGTGACAACTCTAATAAAAAAACGTGGCAGCAAAACTTTCTGAGTTAGCGGCAAAGTAAATGGGGCAGGTTTTGCATTTTGAACAGAAATCTTATGAACTGTGATTGAATTTGTCGTGAAAGTGTGTCAGAATTAATAAAGTATTTACGTGCGAGGTTGCTGGGCTTTGCAGACTGGTTAGGGCTGAGGATTGGTTAACATGAAAAGTCATTTCTGTGCATTTGGTACTAGACAGCAAAGGACAAATGTACTTCTGTGCATTTCAGATCATAATGCCATTTCTCATTTCAAACCATTTTTGTCAGGACACCAGGCAAAACAATGATGCTTTGAGGACGTAATTAAAGATATTGTTCAAAGAACAACTTTCTGCATATTTGAATTATTACTGTCATCAAAATCATACAAATATGGAAATATGATTGCCAGAAGCACATAAATCAATGATCAGCATGGCCTCAAAATCCAATAAATATGTAGAGTTAAATACTTTAAAATGCAAATTGCATCTGATAATTTGCATATGGTAGAATTTAAAGGAAATTTTGTTGCTTAACAACCTCTAAGGTAGCAGTTAGGGCTATGGGTAAACATAGATTTTTTTATTCATCATTGGTCAAGTTGCAAGATTTGATAAATGATAGGAGACTGCTTTCCTTGGTTAAAATGACTGCATTCTTTACTGAATCCTGAAACTGCCTTGAAGTCATCTGAATAATTAAGAGTTAATTATTCTTCATCCATCTAAATCAGAAAAGGACAGATTTAGGGAAGGAATTTATAATTTTTGCCTCACGTCCTGTCATGTCGTAATGTGATAAACTAAACTGACTCCAAATAATATCTAGTGACCTTATAGTAATTACGCCTCACAAAACATTTTGGTTGAAATTTTTTAATTGCTTACATCGATTCCAGAAACTACATGTTAACAGACTCTGAAGTTTAATTGTGTTCAAAAGAAAGCAATATAAAATTCGTGTTCCATTACTATTCTGGTTTAGTTTTATCAGGGTAGATACTGTACGAGGTCTTTTACTTTCTTCCCCATGATAATATGCCTCTTGCTTTTTTCTCTGTTTTGCTCTTTTTGTACGCAAGCCATTATTTTTAAAGGAGAATGAATATGTACATCAAGAATGTAACTTTTTAAAGAAAAACTTTCTAAGTTTAGCAAAGCCAGGGAATTGTCAGTGGCACCCATCCAGTTTGCTTGCCTTGTTTGCAACTTGAAAAAAAAATGTACCCCTAAAATACGGGCAAAGAAAACCAGAATAGTCTGGCATCTGTCTCCTTCTGAAAAGGAGGACAGTTTCAGAATTCAAAATTGAAGGCTGTTTATATTTGCTAATTTCAAAGTAGAAAAATATTTTTTTCCAAGAAGAAGGGGTTTACGAATGTTTACTGATCACAAGAGGAATTGTAATAAAGAAATCAATATGCATGATCCCTTTTCATGTAGTACAACAAGGTTACACTGTTAGGTTAAGTACAGGCTGCATTCCTTTTCAGAAAATCAATTTGCTGTATAGTGTGCAACAGCAAGTCTCTTCTGAAAGAGTTATTTTATGTTGTGCACACAGTAAATTCTATATTGACGCCTTCAAATAGTATTGACTGATTAAAAAAAAGAAGAAACGCTAAGCACAGTAGCCTTTAGAAGAGTATTATCATTTTCAAGTAATTGCTTGCTTGCTAATTATTTAATTTCTTTCTAAGAGACAAACTGATAAAACGTGTTCTTACATATCCTTTAAATTATTAATACTGTAAAACTGGTGTTGTGACATTATTTTCAAAATCTTTTAAAATATTATTTTCATAATAGCAACAGAATACCATATGTGATTTCAAATACTGTAGATTTAACATAGACTTATTTGCTGAATTCAGAGGGTGGGTTTGGGGTGTGTGTGATGTTTTGTGTTTGTTTGTTTGTTTGTTTATGTGTTGGTTTGTTTTTGTTTTTACATTTATTTTAAGGTCTGGTTGTTGTTTGCAAAAAAAAAAAAATATTTAAGTCTTTTCAGTTGTTATGGTTGTGTACATTTAAACTGTGATAGAGCTTGCAAAGCAACACTGGGTTTTTGTAAAGATTGTCTGTTACCTGCCTGGTTTCTGAACAAAACAAGCGGTGCATAGAGAGGGAGGGGAAAAGTTAGTAACTGTACTCAACCTCGTTAGACATAACATGGCTTAAAATCCAGTTTTTATAAGGGAAATATATGGAAAAGTGGTTTATTTTCAGTTCTTGTTTTCTCAGAACATAAAATTATGTCTTTTAAAATGCTTTGACCATTTTTGATGCAACTGTTCAATTGTAAAGACAATCTTTTGCTTTTTGTGTGTTTTTTACTGAACAGTTCTTGATGGACTCTGACTTTTCCTTTTATTGCTGTCAACCCAATTACAGTACATTAGAGTGCACCCTGATCCTACTTGTTTGCCTGTTATGCAGTGTATATGTTTAACTCATAAGCATGTTCATTTAGATATTTCAGTCTGATCATGCTGAATGTCTTGCAGCAACACATATTGATGTCTACAGGACATTAGATACTTCCAACCTTAGTTACTCATTCTAGAAATTGTAAAATGCAAATATATATGGTTTTGATTGCTTATGAGCTGTCATATCCGAAAAATCTAATTTCCCAATTTGTTTTTTCTCTGTCAAATTCAGTTGTTCATTGTTATGCCCTAAATAAATTCCAATTTTAATTGGAGAAAATTTCATTCATTAAAATTTGAATTACTTAGAAAAATACCTGGAATTTGAATTAGAAAACTGGCCAAACTGTGCATATATTTAGACTCAAAGTTAAAATACTGTTTGTTACTATTTCATTGTATTAAAAAAAAATTGTTCACCTTTTTAAGTCAGGCTGGCATTTAACATTTGCTAGTATTAGAAAGACACTTATCTAATGATGCAGCAACTTCACATGCTTTTTTTTTTTTTTGGTAATTTTAAAAGATTTGCTTCCTTGCTAGGCTGGAAAGGAAGTGATTCAAAAGGCTGGCTGCATTTATTTTTTCTGGTCACAAAAATGCATATAGTAAGACTACTTGAGGTATATCTCATTGTTTAGAAACCCTGGGCTGCTGTTTGTTTGCAGCATTCTTGTTAGGGATCGGAATTGCCCAAACAACAATGTAAACCAAGCCAGGCATAGCAGCAGACAGAAAAATACATTCAACTAGTGGGATCATGGATTTGTTTGATTCAGGTAATTGAAAGTGTTTCATACTATTATTGCAACTTGAAGGCTTGTTTAAGTGTCTAGCTGTCAGTCAGTTTGGAAGGTGAAAAGTATTCGATTGTCACTCTGTCAGTCAATAGAGATGAGAACTGTCTGCCTAATGGATTTCTTTACGTAGATGTCTGCATGGAGGTAGAAGTAAAATCAATGTGTTGTCATGTGCAAGTACGCTGCATCAAACTGCCAGGTGAAATGCAACTGTATTTCTGTAACGTCTACATCCTTGTATTGTTTGTGGAAGACAGACAGATGCTCTCTGCATTTACAGGTAACAAACTCTGTGTGGTCACACATGAAGGTTTATTTTTGAACATTTTATAAATAGTTTGATATATTTCCACTTGTTCCAGAGGGTTTTTTTTTTCCCTTTTGCTTGATCATATCAAGGATCAATACTCAAAAAACAAGATTCAACTTAGTAGGAAAAAATGTAGGTTGTTATTCCATGAGACTCTGAGCCCTAAGACTGTTTTCTTTTAAACCTAGGTTTCTGCATGTTTTCTGCTTCTCACTGATGACTTATATTGAGCTGACTATGTCTCCTGGTCGAGTTTTGGCTGTTAGGTTAACTACATTTATTAGAGTGTGTGTTGTCTTCCTATAGCAAAAGAGAAAGAAATGATTTCTTGACTAACAGAAGACAGGCAGCCACAGGTTTTCAAGGCCTTTGATGAAACGGGCATCAGTCTGCGACCCCTGTTCTTTCTCTGGGAGATTCTTACCATACAAACTTTCACTGAACAGGATCTGGTAGCAAAGTGGCATCTGGAAAATTATTATGATATCTCAGAATGATAGTACCGATCCTTACAGTTCCCACTAATTTTGAGCTTAATCCTATATAAAATAGGTGCATCATGACAGTAGCCAGAGATCTTACTCAAAATCGTTTTCCTGTTAACTGAAACAAAAACACATATAAAGACATGGTTCATTCAGAAATCTGAAGGCAGCAGATTTCAGTGATACCAACTTCAGAAAAATGCTGATATAATCACGTAGTTCCTTTTGTGGTATTTGTGTATGTGTGGTATTTTTATACGTGTGTTATTTTTAATAATTAAAATGTGTAGCTCTTAGCTGCTGCTGTAGGGGAAAAAGAAAAATGAGTAAGAACTAATTCCCGACTAAGGAACTCAACTGTGAGTAATGAAGACCGTAAGTAGCAGAGGCTGGTGGTAAAACTGAAGGTAGAATTTCAAAAGAAAGATCAGGATTTTGGTTTTGGTTATAATAATTTCAGGAAGAAAAAAAATGTTGTTGGGTGGAAGATGGCTCCTGAGAGGTAGAGGCAGGCAGGGCTGTGAATTATCAGCACTACTTTTTTATATTTCTTTTTTAATTTGAATGAGTAATTCCAGTTTTTGCAGTAAAGGATGCAGGAATTCCACTGATGGCAGTCTTGTTTGTTCCCAGATCATTGTGTCTCCTGCTTAGGGATGATGGGGAAAATAATGTGTGATACTTGTAACTGAAGATTGCGTTGTTTTTATAGAAATAGGCAGAATTAGGCACAAATTCATAGACTCGAGGCTGAAGGAAATAGTGTGATCATCTAATCCATCATAGAACTGGTTGCATAGTTTCACCCAAAGAGTATTGGTTTTGGTACTTTCTAATTTGTGTACTTTACTGCCCACATGCTATTTCATAGTCAGCTTCTGTCAGTTCTTACAGAGGTTTTTGGGTCTGACTTTGTTTTATAGAGGAAACAGAAGATGCTGTAGTGTATAAAACACACATCATCATTAGGGTTTGAACCATACCATGATCGTCTACCACTTTTGAGCTAAAGGTTCAATTAGAAGAGTTGGCAGCAGGAGGAGGCGATCTTCTGTGGACAGTTTTCTAGACAAAGGTATTTTACTGTCCCATAGTTAATGTGTCAGAATACTTACATATTTTCTGGCAGAGTCTGTTGTTATGTGGGTAACAATTTATTTTGTTGAACTGAAGATCCTTCCAATTTGCGCGATTAGTTTGTTAGTAAGAGGTCTAATGAAAAAATAATAGCGGTATATAGAATCATTGAGTTAGTCAGCAGAAGTGGCTGTGAGGTGCTGAATGCACAACCAAAAGTGTGCCTGTGTCCTGGGCTCCCAGCAGGAAGAAGACAGTATCCATTTTGTCTGTTTCCCATGAAGGTGCGCTCTTCGTGCTCTACAATGAAGCCGGGGAAAAACACAGAAAATGGTGATTTTTAGAAAGCCTTCGGTCGATTTATATGGATTTATGAGAGATCTGGAAAGGTACCACAAAGGAGCTCCTAATCTCCTTGCCTTAGCAGATATGAAAGTGTGATCTCTGATTCAGATACAGTCAAGAATTAAATTAGCAGCAAGAAAATACACAAATAGTGTAATATCAGATCCTGAAACTATTTGCCTGAGCATCAGCTTCAGAAATAGCATTATTAACAGCAAGAAAATATACAAATAATGTAATATCAGATACTAAAACTATTTGAGCATCAGTTACAGAGCTAGCAGTTACAGCTAATAGTTCGGTCTATTTTTATGACAGTACTGGATATATCAAAGAATTAAATGCTTTGGTCTCTTTTCCTCTCAAGTACATTTGTGTTTCTTGTGCGGCTTTCTAAATTTCTCTCTTAAATGTTTTGTGTTCACTAATCATGAAAATATTGCATGTGACAGAAAATGGCAGTTTTACAGATGATTTTGATTTTCATTATAAACTCCCCCCTGTAATCTCTAAAGCCACAAAACATAAAATAACTTTTTAATTTGGTGGATTTCTTGGGCCTTTTTTGAACTTCTCTTTCCCCTGTTTTTTTTCCCCCTGTATTAGTGCAGTGGTCTACTTAGTTCAGTTCTATGTCTCTTGGTCTTTCTTCCCCGTCGCCTCCCCAGACTAGAAGCTCAGTGTAGCATTCAAGAAGTTTTGCCATGAATCATTATATAATAAATGGCTAACAGGAAAATTTATTTCTGAAAGTCATTTAAAGTTGTATGAGGGCTGTGAATTTATACAGGCATGATTGCACAAAAAAGCTGGCAGTAGTCAGTAGGAGCAATAGTGTGATGTCAAATACGTGATCAAACATATGAGTATCTGTTGAGCTCCCAGCAGCAAGAGAAGGATCCATTTTGTATGTTTCCTGTGTAGAGAGGTGCTTTGTGTTCTCTAATAGTACTTCATTCCTGATATTAAAAGATAATGTATCTGTTCTTAGCGTTGCTCAGACAGTTTAATTACCACCTAAGTTCAGATATTATTCCTTGTCAAATCTTTAAAACTACAGTCTTCCAGATGCTGAGATATCTGCCTGTTATGGGTTGCTGATAGCTTAGTCTGAGAAGTGTTTGTGCTTTACAGGAACAGAAACTGTATTCATTACAGGCAGCAGAAGATGCTTAGCTAGAAATTCGGAAAGGGAGGTGCACGTAGAATGTCGGCAGAAGGAATATAAGCCTTTCGGTGACTCAACACCACTCTGACTTGGAAGGACTGCTGGTTCGACTCCGGGTCTGGTCAGGGTTTTGGTTTTTTAATGATAGATCTTGCATTTGGTGATCCTTTTGGGGGTCATATTGCTGGAAAGATCTGCTGTGTCTCTGCATCCTATTGTCTTCCTCTCCCCACCTAGGTGCCAAATATATAGTTTCCCGCAGAAGCAGCAAAGAGAAAAAGTATTAATGGCTGTTTTAGTATCCCAACCAAAGTATTTCGATTATGCACTGAAGTCATAACATGAAGTCAGTGGAGAGATGTGGATCCTTCCCAAAGGTAGGATAGAGCCTGTCTTAGGCACGGGCAGAGAATGGGTCGGTGAAGCCAGTTCTTGCAACTGACTATGGGGATCCCAGACAAATCAGCCTTCAAAGTCAGAGGCAGCTATTGTGTGCTGAAAGGCAGGCAAGCAGGATGCCGTGGCCTTCACCCTTCCTCACTCCCCGCAGTGACTGATTACAGATGTGTAACTAGGCTGTTGCACCCCTCCCTGGGGAACCTGAGGCCGTGGGCTGTCCTCCCTTGCCTTCCCTCTCTCCTTGTCAATCACACAGACAATTTGCAAGCCGTATTGATTGGAGGCTTGAAGGTTTTTTCTTGAGTGAATCTTTAGCTACTAAGCTTGATAGCTCATCTTTGGCCTGTTAAAAAAGGCCCCTCTCAGCTATTCCAGTTGACTGTCACCTGTCGTAGTGCCATAGTCTGGATTTGTTTCTGTGTAGAGAAAGTGAGATGTTTTGTAGGAGATGCTGGAAAAATCTTGTGGGTGGAAATTGGCTTTTTCGCTTTCCTCTTGTTTCCTCTGTTGGAATAATTCCAAAGAAAATGCATTGGTCATGCAAGTGTCTTTGCATCGCTCTTGGTGAGATTGATTTGGCATTAAAATCTATTTTGTGTACCTCACTGATGTTTCTTGTCTCTGTATGAACATAGAGTTCTTGGAGGCATAACGTCTTTAAATCTTTCCACTTGTTCTTAAGGCCATATCGTGCTCTAAAAGAGAAATTTAGGATTCAGATTCAGTTCCATTTCTATTAAGGGCAAAACTACCTTGTTATTATCTTATGGAGGTAAATCAAAAGTCAAAGATAGTCAAAGGTGGTTAAGATCTGCAAAAAATTGTTACAAAATCTGTTGAACTTTAACAGCTCTGCATTTTGTCAGATGGATATTCACTTTGAAAGATGTTTCTTCCAAGAACAGCTTGTTGGTGATTTTTTTCTTGAGGTATTGGCAGATGAGCTCTGGCAATTTTAAGAGGTTTGCAGCCCCCATCAGTAAATTGGTAGAAGCAAACTCATGCCAGCTTCTGAACTGCAGTTGTTTACAATCCATCATATTAACTTAAACCACCACTGACTTCAGTTTAAGTGAATATGTAGGACTGTAAAGTCACTCCTTCTGATGTTTTGTGTATATGGACAGTTTGGTATATGGACATATGGCTCTTTTATGGGGATGCAGCAAATACTTGGGGCTGGTAGGCTCTTACTCTCACAAAAATCGCCATAAATCAATAGCCAGTTTTCATGGACTCCTGTTCCATCTGCGTGTTCCTTCCCCTGCGGTGGCATGGAGATGGCCATTCTAGATTATCGTGCTTATTCTATTTCTCTATTTCATTGTTAATTTAGTAGACAGGTTTGCTGTGCTTTTAGCAAGTGTGTGCATGATAGCAACTTTGGGGGAGCGGTCAGTGTGCTGGAGGCAGGGCTGCTATTGAGTGGGACCTGCTCAGGGTGGACAAATGAGCTGATAGGAACTTCACGAGGTTCAAAGAAAGGCAAATGCAAAAACCTGTGTTTAGGATGGAATAAACCACACAGCAGGACTGTTTGGGCACTGACTTGCTAGAAAGCAGCTTTGCAGAAAAAAGCCCTGTGCTTCTGGTTGAGGACAGGTTGAATATGAATCATCAGTATGCCCTTGCAACAAAGGCGGCCACTTCCATGCTGGACTGTGTCAGCAAGAGCATAGCCAGCAGGTTGTGGAAAGTGATTATTCCCTTCTAGCTGACATTGGAGATCACACCTGGAACACGGTGTCCAGTTTGGGGCTCCCCAGTACAAGGAAACTTTAATAAACCGTAGTGAGTCTGGCAGAGGGTCACCAAGCTGGTCCCAAGCTGGCCTCAGGCTTCTTGAGTGACGTGCAAGGAGAAGCTGAGGGAGCTGGACTTGTTCAGCCTTAAGAAGAGAGGGCTGTCTGCAGTCACCAAATGTGGAGTATAGAGAAGACAGAGTAAACTCTTCTAGGAGACGCGCAGATGAGCCCTGGGAAGCAGGACTGCAGGTGCTCTTGTTCAGTGCACTGATGCTACAGAGATAACTTCCTAGCTACCTGTCTATCCACTTCCCTTTTCCATGTGTCCTAGCCATGCCTGCTATTACAGAGAGTGGTAAGGCTGGAATTGCGTTCATCATCTGTCCACTAGAAGATGGCAGGACCAGTCCATTCCTGTTTCTACTCTCCTTAGTTCTCCTAGTGTTGTAGTTTTACTTGTTTTATAGTATTTTTCTTAGAAGAGAAGATCTTATCTAAACTCCTTGGTAATATGTCCTGGTTCCGGTGAGGATAGGGTTAATTCTCCCCAGGCCCCGGCAGGGACACAGGTATCCCATCCCCTGGGAGCCGTGCTCACTGGGAGCTGCCGGGGAGGGGGCAGGATGTCGCGGCTGGGAGCGGGCGGGGGCGTCCCGGGTCCGGGCGGGGAGCGGCGGTTCCATAACCGTGTTTGTATGTTCCTCTGTCCATCTTATTGCTGTTGTTTTCTTGTTCTCTTTGCTGTTCTGTTAAATTGCCTCTGTCTCAACCCACGAGTTTTGCCTTTTTTTCTTCCGATTCTTTCCCGTATTGGGGAAACCTGAGGGAGCGGCACGTGATTCTTTGTTGCCGTCTGAGGCCAAACCACGACAAATACTTGGTAGAAAAAACATTCTCCTTTCATATGTCTCTCCTTCCCAGCCTGACTGGGAGAAGTCCAACTGTTTTAACATCCTTCAGAATGAGAAATGAACAACCGCTGCATCTATCCATGTGAGTGAGGAACAGCTGGCCACTGGTAGGAGGAGAAAGATATTCTGGGCAGATTG
The DNA here is from genome assembly GCA_013398915.1 of Dromas ardeola. Taxonomy (NCBI): domain Eukaryota; kingdom Metazoa; phylum Chordata; class Aves; order Charadriiformes; family Dromadidae; genus Dromas; species Dromas ardeola. The sequence goes on along the minus strand of VYZM01002148.1, from coordinate 363,823 downwards.
TGAAGCAGATGAAGCACCCCATGGATAATTGTTCAAGGAGAGAAAAAAGTGAGAGGTAGTAAGGAATGTCCTAGTAAACGAGAGTGCTTGCTACCTTCTATGCCTCTGCACTTACTGGTGTAAAGGTCTGTAGCTCTTTCTCCAGTAATATCCTAGCTGTCTTGGACGTACAGAGAAGGGGCAGGCCTTTTCTGGGAAGTAAAAGAGCCTGGAAATAAGTTCTGGATTTACAGGTCATGTTTTTGACCGTTTCTTTTCTTTTCTTTTTTTTACGTTTGGATAAAAACTTTATTCCTGCATTGGAGATAACTCATAGCAGCAATATTCTTTCTTTCATTGTAAAATCTGATACTATGGATAGGTTTATAATAATTCTTTCGTGACGTATCAATTCCAGTTTTAATCATGTTATTTAATACTTGATTATTGGGCTCTACAGGACTGTGGCTGCATAGTATTTTTTTGAATATATTTCTTCATTATAAATAACAACACAAATGTTACTGAGTAGCAAGTTCTTAATGAGGCTTTCCACTGAGGTCCATTGAAAGATAGCGTTTCACTTTCAGAAAAGTTAGTAATGAGCTTCATTTTTAGGGCAAACCTTTGTTCTTCAATTCTTTTGTATGTCTTCTGCGTTTCTCTTAGGAGGTCTCTTTGTACCTGCTCAAGATGAAGAGACTTCTTGGTTATCTAGAAGTAACTAAGCTCTTCAATAAGTTGTGACAGTTATTTGTAGCGTATAGTCCCTACCGTAATGGTGGATATGTCTAAATTGAGGCTGTCAAAAGGGATTGTGAATTGCATTTCACCATGCTATAAGAACATGTAGACAAGTCTCTCTGAAGACCTCAATACTGGTATTACATGGGACTGCTGAGCTGCTCGCTGAGGCTCCCTACACCTACATCATTTATTAAAACATTACTACTTCTTTATGTTCTGATGCTAAAGTAAATGCCCATTTTGTTTTGTAGATTTTACAGGCTTTTTCTTTGGTACTTAGCTCTTCCATATCACTCTGCTTCATTCTCCAATGACTGGGGTGTCTCTGAATGTCCGAAGGATGGCTGAAAGCAGTAAAGACTTGGTTTGCCTTGTGTTAACTATAGCTGTCTGACTGGAGGGGAATATTCTGTGGCTTTACATATTTATTCAGCTCACCTACTTGTTCTCTTGGGATTTTCCTAAATTGGATGAGCTGGAGCTGAATGTATGTGTGTTGCTCACATGTACGGAATGTGGTAAATATACCATGATGCTCAACATACTGTTGAGATTTTGAATTCTTGCAGCAGCTCAGCAAATCTGTGTAGTGGGAAGGTCGTATTTCTACCAAAATACTCAGTTCCTGTGTCAAGATGTTTCATGTACAGATTCTGAAGCGTTTTACCCAATTGGTAAATGCTACTTTCATTGCGTAGATATGGAAACTGTACAGGAAGAAGTGATTTGCCTAGTCTCTTGGAAGCTGAGAATGGAACCCGAATTTCTTCTGCTTCTGGTTCCTTATTCACTGAATGATACCATTTTCCTTAAATAGTAATTTTTTCCCCAAAGTTTTATAAATAATTTGGATAGCCTACTAAATATGCATGCTCTAAAGTACTCAAACAGTTCCTTTTCATCTGGCACAGCATGGAGCTAGCAGTTTTATCCTTAATCTACCCACAAAATATGTGACTACTGTGTTCAATTTATACAGGGGCCTATTCTTAGACTGCATTATAGTTTATGAAAAATTGTTGGCGTTATTTCATGGAATTAATCACTTGTAGGAAAAAAAAAGGGCAAGTAAGAAGGTTCTAAATGTTACTTACACTGTACCAGTTTATTCAAGGACTTCTGACTTTCTACTTTATCAAGAAAACCAAAATGAAGTACCTTCAGCTATGCAAAAATGCAAAAAAGTTGTTGTGTTTTTTTTTTTTAAATAGTACGTTCAGGGGCTTATCTGAGTTTTAGGTTTTTTACTGTTTTCTCAAAATAAATAAAATATCTTCATAGATTTGGATAGGTATATTAAATACTTTTTCTTTAGTTTCAGATGAATTTTCTTTGCCTTCATGATTCTGAAGTTGATTTCTTAATTCTGTGCATAGTGGTTATATTATAAAATTGGATTTTGTTGGTTGGGGAAAGCAAGTCCATGCTCTAAATTCCAGTTGTAATCCAGGCTCAGGGTGCAGCATTTCTTCCACATGTCTGCAGACCCTGTTCTGTAATGGTTTTGTGCAGGTAATTCCTTGTCTCCATTGGGTGCAGGGGAAGGGTGGGCTGCTGTGCACCGACAGGGACACTTTCAGGGGACAGTTACTGTGAGATGGGACTTGTCAACAGAATGACTGTATATTGTTTGTGGATAAGATGGTCCTTTTTCTGGTGGGGTCCAAAGATTGCCACCTGCCTCAAACCTCAGGAGCATACTGTGTATGTTGGCTTAGACAAGTAGCTACCAACAATGTTTTCAGGCCTCCTATAAATTTACAAACTTACTTGGTTGGTGACTTACTGTGTCTGACCTGCTGGATTAGTCTGAGCTCTCAGTGTAGAAGAGGGTGAGTTGAGTAATAAAATTCTTGATTTGAACACTTCAGTGCAAGTCATCAGATTTGCCTTTCTGCTTTTTGGGGTGGAGGGTGGGGAGGAAAAAAAAAAATTCTTCAAGGACTGGAGGGAGGTGCTGTGTTTCTCTTTGCCGCCAAATTGCAGGTTGTATCTTTTGATACGTTGCTTCTGTGACAGGATTACAAAAGGAAACATAAAGAAACTGATCCAATCTGTTCTGAGGCCTTGGAAAGCTCTTGGATATTTATTATCCAATGCGCTCTGAAGAAAAACAAAACACTAAAGGCCTGTTTCTTGTTTTGATCTTAATTTAAATATCGCTGCATTTTGCATTCACCTTTGTACATATGATCCATAACTATTTACTTAATATTTAATAATTGCATGCAGAGGCTGAAATGTTACTTACAGTATGTAGTTCAAATATTTACACAGGAAGTCAATCTTTTGACCCGTGTTTTATAGGAACTATCAAAGTGGTGGTTTTTCCATTTGGTGGAACCTTATCTCATATTTTACAGATAGGCTTATTAACACACAGAGATTAGTGTGTATAGATTTGGAATTACATATTTTTAATCGCACATCTTTTCAAACCTTTTGACCTGGTGTTTTTAAGAGTGGGCTGATGCTCTGTGTTGTCTGGACTATGGCTAGATTCTCTCTTTTTCATTTTTCTTTTCCACCCCGCTTCTACTGTTGAGTTGTGCCTTCTGCAGCCAGTAGGTACCTGGTTGTTCTGTGAGGTGTCAGTCTAGATGTGGCCCCTCACAGCCTGTCTCTTGTGGAGCTGGTAAGGGAGCTGAGAAGTGCAAAGGCCACATGAGTTAGAGAGAATATCCTCTGGGACACGGAGAAGCAAGGACAGGTTACGTTGTGGGAAGAGGAACAGATGTGACAGGGCTGCCTACAGAGAAGGAAAGAGCAAAGACGCAGTGACAGAAAAAACTTTTTGACTTTAACAATCTTCTCAGTTCTGAAGTGAATTGTGTTTTACCTTTGTGTGTTTGACTACTAATAAGTTTGGGCTTGGTTTTTTTTAAATAGGTCCATAACATAACAGCCAAAGAAACTCTTAATTTTTTTTTCTCCTTTTTTTCTTTCTATTGAACAAATATTCTCTGTGGCTTGGTTCTTAATGTAGTGTTGACACCTAAGCTTGTCATTGCAGTCTACTTTATATATCTTTGGCTGCCATGAGAAGCTGCTTCCCATTCCCCTTGATTCCCAGATTCTTATGACTGCACACATGTGACCATTAGCCACTTTGAGCTGAAGCCTGTGGATCAACTTGATTGTTTTGTTTAAAACTGAAAACGAATTGCTACAACAGACTGGGCATGTTAACACATGCTATTTCACTATCCAGCGATAACAGCGGAGGTTTGAGAGGAAGGTGCAAGAAGCCAGCTATTCTTTGGCTGGTTAGAGTTTGGGTTAAACTCTGGAACATGATATTTAATAGATCTTGGAAAATTATTAGAGCTCTGGGTATTTTTTGTTACCCCATATAAATGTCTAATCCTTTTTCCAGCCTTGCTAAGTCCTCATCCTTAATGACATTTTGTAGCAGTTAGTTCCACTGTCTAATTATGAATTGTATGATAGAGTATTGCCTATTTATAATGTTTAAATTTCATTGGAAGTCCCTCGTGTTAAGAGTTGGAGAGAACAGAAGCTTTCCTTACTTTTCTGCCTTAAGGGCCTTGTGACTAATCTGTTTGTTTCAGGGATTTGCCTCATAGAGGAGAAACCCAACTGCACAATATTCAACTTAGAGTTTCTGAGAGGTTTCTGCAGGCTAATTACAAAGCTATTGTAATGAGCCTTGAGATTCCAATGTCATTGATCTTTTACATTTGAGAGAATTTGGTTCTGAGATTTTGGTCAACAGCAGATTAAATTTTATTTTCAGAATAATGTTCAGTGCTAGAAGTTGCGGCACTTAGTTTGAGTGCTGCACTTGCATAGATCCCTGCGATAAAAACAGTGACAAATCAATGGAGGACTTCTTCTTAACATGGATTTCAGAGGTTGCTCAAGTGCAGTGAATATGCAGTGTCACAGCCAAAGTCAATGAAGTGTGTGTGAGTTTGGGCACGTGCATCTTGCTGAAAGCATGGTCACAGAAACGCGAATTAATTTGTCTTGAGTCTTTATTTTTTTTCAGATTTTTCTAAAATATGACCCCAGTTTAGACACACCTAATTTGACTGTAAAAAATCTTACAGTTCTCCTGAACTTCTTAATACAATTTTGTGGTTATCTGCATCTTGGTGTATTTCTTCCACTTCATCAGGGTTCTTTTCAGGATATTTTCTTCCTATTGACTTTTCTACTGCTGCTACAGTCACAAGTTACTTAAAGGGACTGTGCTTTTAACAAAGAATGTCTAGATTAGAGTACTATTGATATACTGACAACTCAGAACATACCACCGTCTCCCTAGAAGATACACTTACACGTTTCCACTGAGTAGGTCCCTCCATGCACTCTGTGTGACATTCAGACAATTAGAAGAATAGTCGTCCCAAGATGCTGGAGAACAGTGAGTATATCATCACAAATCTCATCATCTCATGTGTACGTCAACAAAATGCCAACAAAATTGAGATGGATAATTTATTTATGTCTGCTTCTCAGTGAAGATAAAAGCACGTAAAACCACTTCTTAAACTAGGTCAGTAGAAGGCACAGATCGTTGTAAAATCAAAGCACATTTAAAGTTTCTCCATCACTCACATCCCTGCCCAGTGAATGGCTGGTTGCAGTTGCTAAAATAAGTTCCTTTAGTGAATGACTGTACTTCTTTCTTACAAATTACAGATATCCTTTCATCCTCTTTGGAGATATATATGGTGTCCTGTTGGGCCCGAGGCTGCCTTATGTGTCTTTACTTGCTATGTGACAAGGTTGGATTTCATGTCTACTGGGTTGCTGTGTCTAAAACGTTACTAGGGAAGATAGTGGATTTATAAACTTTTGAACTAACACTGCTCCTATGACATGGAGTAAATCAGGTTGGAGCCAATCATTTTTCACTGTGAAAAAGGTATCTTGACAGTTCTTCAGACTAAGTAATAGACTAGAATTACCTCTTATTTGTTTGTATTCTAAATATTCCTTAATGTAGGTAAAATAATGCAGGTGTCAAGATGAATTTCGACAATTGCATGGTCTCCAGCAGACTGGCTGTGGTATTTAGTTTGTGATCTGAACTTCTTGTATGGACTAAAGGTTTGTAGTGCTTTTAGTGATGGGAAGGTGTAACAGGGGGCCTTTGAAGCACTCCACAGCCTGCAGACCAAATGTTAACTTGCCACATGACTTGCTACGGCTCACGACCCACTCCTGTTACCTCTCAGCTGTCCTCTGATCCTCTGCCTGTCCTTAGGGTCATGTGGTGGATGGAGGGCCTCACATGCTGGATAAGTACTTGGCATGTTTAAAAACCTCATGTTTTTATCTTCTAATATTAATAATTTCTCTTTATTTGCTTATTGTTAAATAAGGATAATTTTAGTTTTCTATGTAGGCCAAATGCCTCCTGTTTTGTTACTTGCACTTTCAGTTCACATTGACTGGGTCCTGCTAGATGAGGTAACCCAAGGGTGTTTGAACATACTCTTGGCTGTTAGACACTGGAGAAAATAGTACACATTTCAAAATCTACGTCAAGTTTTAATCGCATCAGCTGTCTGGGGAGAAGCAAACGTTAATAAAAATAAATGCCGTCTGGTAGTGGAAATAGGGAAGTAAAAAAACCAAAATCCCTTTTGCTTAGAATTTTTTCCATGTCATTGTTGAGTATTAAAAAAAAACAAACAACCCAACATAGTCTGCAGGCAGTTATTTGCTAGTTCAGTCTCAGAGCTACTTTAACCCTCAGCCAAACATTGTCCTGCTGTTTTAACCTTCCAAGACAGACAAGGATATGTAACTCCTATAACGTAGTGCCCTATCCGATATTTTGAAACAGGTGAGAAACGGGGAAAAAGCTCCATACCTGGCCTGTGCAAATATAAAATGAGCTTTGCTGTCTCCTATTTTGGGGGATGACATTAAAAGATGTACATACTAATAAAACACTACAGTATAATAGAATATTCTCTTATATGACAGTCCTTCCTGGCTTTCAGCGAATATTTACCTGAGGGAGTTGTAGGGCTGTATATGATAATTTTCTGATGCTAGTGTGCCTGGCTTTTTGTTGGGTGGCGTGCTTTATCCCTCCATATATCTGCTGTTGGTCAAACTGTTGTGTTCCCACACCACCCCAAAGGCTGGGATAGCATTAAAAGCCTTTAATGAATGTCTGTAAATTCAAATTTTCTCATTTTGTTGTTGTCTAGCAAAAAAAATATTTTTTTCTCTTTATTGTTCGAGGTTAAGCAGTTGTTTGTGTGGGTTTTTTTTCCTTTGGATGACACTTCTTTTAATAGTCTTTGAAGATTTGCTTCACTTTGAGAAGACTGACCACAAGAGAAACTTGGGTTGATGAATATGTCAGTGTTCAATCTACTAATTTTCTTCATGAAAACTTAATAGTAACCAGGTGCTTAGGTACGTTGCAGAAATATTTTTTGATTTTATTTTAGTCACTTTATAACACATTGTAGCATTAGGCAAAAAAGAACATATATTTTATTATGGAAAAGTATTAAACCTAATAATACTATTGTCACTTTTAATGTTACAAAAATGCTGTAGGGCTTTTTTTAAAAAATAATATAATAATTCTTAATTTTTTTTTTATATCAGTTTCTGCTTATGTTGTGACAGTAGTGTGCCCTGTATCTTGCACACGTGTAACGTTCCGTGTTTTTGAAGGGTAAGAGGGTAAATAGGTAACCTTCAAAGAAACCAGGGGAAGGTAGGAAAGCTGGAAATCAGAGCCCAGCTGGGAAGCGTGCTTCCCTGATCTTTAATTGGAGTTTAAGAACTGTTGTGTTAAGATTTTTCTGCCTTCAGATTAGACTGTATTTCTCGGTTTAGAAGGCTAAAATTTGGTTCTCTTTGACTAATGCATTAAAATGATACTCGCTACAGTACACGTAAAGTTTTCCTCTCGCTACTGGATATATGTGTTATATCAAGTTTGATTTTTAACTTGGAGGTGTCATGCAAACCACTGTCCTTAAAAGCTAAAGATGTAGAGGTTTACTACAGCACTTAGTATTTACTAGGTGGTCTTGCATGTACCCAAAATCTAGCTTCAAATACAAGTTAGTGCGGGTATAATTCTTTTCAAATGTATCAGTTATTTTATGAGTTTCTTCACTTACAACAGGCCTTTTGCAAAGCACATTGAACTTTATGGTAATGAACTGTGCTGCAGTGACTTGGAGCTGGCTGAGCTTTAGATTTTGTGTGAAAGGTTTTAGGAGCTTTACTGAAATGGAATCTCTAATTTAGTGAATATAGTTTCTTTTCCCAGAGAATAAGAAAAAATGGTAATTCTTGAGGGGAGAGGAAGCAAGTGGACCTGGGAACAAGGTACTTAAAATAATATTTAGTTTTAATTTAATGCTATATGGTCCTAGTTTGCTTTTATTCTGTAATGAGAATACAGAAAAGCTTGTATTCATGCACTCTATTTCTCCAAATTATACTTTAAAACTAGATCTAACAGTAGTGATTATGCCATACGTATTCTTTTTCTTCTTTCAAATCTTACCCATTTTGTATTTGAAAGCCAAAACTGTCAGTGGTCTGTTTACTTTATCTCACTCATGTGCAATGGAAACAAGTGGCATTTGTAGAACACACAAACTATTTTTGCCTGAATGCTCCATTTATGATTTATAGCCAACATGTATCCCTGATTTTCTTTTGAGAATGATCTTTATTGTCTTTGTGTACTAACTCATTGCAGAAGCACTTGTCTATTTTGAGCTAAACCAGACCTCTTGTAAAAAGAATCAAATTATTTCATCATGTTGAAAATGAAAAGCTATAATTACTTGTAATTGGGCTTCAGAATTTTTGAAAATTGGGAAATTCTTTTCCAGAGGTTTAAGATCACTCCAAATCATAACCTGTGGAAAATAGGAAATAATTTTCTGTTCAATTTAAAAGCGATTTAATTTACACTTTTGACAGCTATTTTCCTTTGATATTTGGGTAGGGGAAATCATTCAGCTGTGGTGGTTATTGCTGAGATCTTTTCTGAGATCCTTTATTCTATATGGTTCACAACTTTATTTTTATTTCTTTAAGCCCAAGCAGAATCTGCTGCAGTTTAAAGAAGTATGTAGAGTATTTTTTGGACTGCTTGAATTTATTAAACAACTGCCTACATTTTATTTATTTATTTGTGTGTTTGTTTGTTTTGGTCTCTGTAGTTATTTCATACTGTTTTAACAAAAAGCACAATGCTCTTCTATGCTTCAGTCTTCGTAAGTTTAAGCGCAAGCTGGAAGAACCTGATTTACATTGCAGTTCCAGGAATTTTTTCTATAGACTTGTGAGGACCCTGTTGTTGAAAAACAACTACTTCAAATCTCTAAACTAACTCATTAATATAATAGTAATAATAAATACTGCAACGAACCTGATGCCTATTTACCTTTTTATTTCTCTTTTTTTTAACAATGCTGATTAGGTAGGATAACTAGTGCAATATCACATTGTGTTCAGTTCAGCAAGCAGCCAAGACAAATCTTCCAAAACCCTAATGCGCTGGCAAAGGAGGTAACGTTTAGAGTCAGCAGAGGGTTTATGGCCAAGCAGAAACTGAATATAAGCTAAAGGAGCAGGCGGGATCCAGCAGCATGGGACTGGCAGCCAGAGGCAGGCCAGCTAATTGGCACCTTCACGCTTGAGGTTAAAACTGGTCAATTCTGAGTACGGAGAAGCCTTTTTCAGCGCTAACTGTGGGGTGGGGAGCAGGGAGAAGAGTGGGTACACAATTAGTTTGTGTGCAGGAGGACGTAAGGACAATTACATATGATGAAAGACAATGGTGGAAAGTATACCTTACTGTAAGCCTTGGCGTCTCCTTCTTAATTTGGGACAATCACTTAGGTCAAGACACATAACTGCTTGAGTTAAGCTTTTTGCAAGCATATTTAAAGTAATTGTGGGTCTTTTTAATATTTATCAGCTGTGGTAAGGGCCAGTCTGTACAGGACGTATGGCAAAGGTCAGTTATGTATTGTTGCCTGCGTCTAGCACTCATGTCTAATATGAAGGCAGGAGACCTGTAGAAGAGATGGGTATAAACAGAAAGGAGCATCTCGCAGTGGACAGACTAAAAATATAATTTTTACATACTAATTTTCATCCGTTGTCAATCTAAGAAATTATTTCTATATCCCAATGAAAAATTGAGGTGTGGAAAAGTGAAAAGATTTGGCCGTGGACATCTAGCAAGCCAAAGCGGGAGCCAAGAAAAGAAACCAGCTTCATTGTTCCCGCCCAGTAGTCAGGATTATAAGACTCGAGGCAAGCCAGTATTCTCTTTCAGCACTAGTGCAATGCCAATACTAGAAAGTGTACTTTCTAGTAGTTACTGATACCTAATCTTGTAAGAGCCTATGACTTTCTCTCTATTGGAATTCATCTAATTTCAGTGTCATGATTTTTTAAATAATCCAACTCCTCAACTAGTTAAAAATACCACTTAAAAATAACCATAGATTCTTGTAGGGGAAGCAGGTGGAATCTGCTAGAGCTAACAGAAAGATGGACATCATATATTGGCATTATGCAGCCACCTATGTCATTCATTGACTCTCTAGCACTATGCAGCCAGTTCATCATTCATTGACAGTTTGGTTTGTGTGATCAGACCTTTTGTATACCAGACAATTCTCCCAAAACAGTATAGTTTCAGATTTAAATTGAACCAGAAGCCGAGTACACTTGTGTATTTTTATTATTTTTAATTTGAATAGCCCATTGAAGAATTGGATCTCTTGATGGTAAGATACATTCATTTTTTTGTGAGATGGTTTTATTATGCACAGAGTTGGTTTTTTTTCTTTTTTTTTTCTTTTTGAAAGAACAGAATACCATGTTTTCCCAAGATTAACAATATTCTTAAAATTATTTTAGAGCTGTTATGACTAGAACAGTTTTTCTAGATCTTTTTCATTTGGCTTCTTGCCAATGGCTGCTGTGGAAAGTAAATCTTCATGCGAAGAAGTGTGTGTTCTTTTTGAAGGTTAACAAGAGCCTGCAGAGCACAGTCTAAGCATCTGGCTCACGAGATTAAAAACCTTAGAAGGAAAGAGCAGTAGACCTCAGAGGATGAGTAACCACCTTAAAAAGAAGGTTAGTTGTGAACAGACAGCCTAAAAAATGGGGAAAAAAATTGATCAGCAGGAAAAGTTGTCTCTTAGTGAACAAGAAGTGTAAGGTTCTAGTGAGAACTGATAAAAATCAGGCTCTCAGATTTAGCAAAGAGTATTAAAAAAAGGAATGAGAGGTCTAGCAGGCGATTACTCTGAAGGTTATACTAGGATAGATCTTATTAAATATTTTCATTATTGACCTTGCTGCACACGCACACAAAACAAAATTGTAGTTATGAAAACCTGCTGATGGCATAGCACTGGGAGACATTGTTGGTATGTTGGAGGATTGGAATGCCACGAGAATTGCATTATATTGAGCTCTAGAGTAGTCGAAATTGGATGGCATGTAATCAGAATGCGAGGTTGGTCACTTAGAGACTAGCAATATTTTCAGATAACATTTGGGAGCTTGGTGGGTGGAGGGACTCCAGCAGGTTGTTGCTTCTTCAGCAATGTCTCCATTGCAGACCTTAATTTAATGGGTTTACTCTTTTCTGTTTTTAGTTATTTCCTGATGAAGGCAGTCCCCTAGATGCCCAAGTCCTGACAGTTTATTAAAAATTAAACTGTTAGTCAGAAAATTTACTAAATCTATGTAATGGTTTATTTTCACATTTGTGATGGATGTCCGTAACACAATTTTATCCATATAATTAGAAAAATTCTGAGGAAGGAAATATACGGGAATTTATTTAGGTTTGTTTGGGGTTGTTTGTTTTCTTCTTTTTTTTTTTTTTTCCTTTTTTCTTTACTTTTTTCTTTGATCATACCAGAGAACATAAAACTATCCCATCAGTTAGTTAAACAGTCATGTGACGCTATGTGGCACAAATGATCTTTTGGACCATGCGGTGTTTGCTGTCCACATAAAAAGGATATCCTGAAATAATGTTCTTGACAGTGCTTCAGGCTTTGTTTGGAGGAGGTTTCTGTCTTTATACATACATATAAAAAACACAGGAAATTATCCAATATTGTTTCTGAAGTTCTAAGTTAATATCAACCGCATAAATATATTTTCTGATACTCCTAATTTCCTGTGTATGGAACTGTAGTGGCATGAGTTTCCCAACACAGTAAAAGGGAGTCTGATACAACACTGGGGATGTGAATTTGTGCCCAGATGCTTGTAATGATGCGGATGCTGTGCTGGAGTGTGGTTACGCAAAAAGGCTATCACTGTCTGCATGATTAATTCTCTTTTTTTCTATTGCTAAAGAGGTATTGGAAGGAGCATTCTGCACTGTTAGGGTATCTTTGTGTCCCTGGAGAAGTTGGTATGAAATAGAGAAGTTCTGAGTTGTAATTTTTAAAAAGCTCCTATATTATTATTATAATATCCCTATTTCTGGCATATTTTCCTTCCTATACCTACGCGTGTAGGCACATCCCTTTGCTTAACAGCTTTTCTCTGGCTGATTCATCAACCTGCGGGTGAATGTTTCAGTCCACACTCCGTTGTCCCCATGGAATCCTGACACTACAAATCCCAACCATGTTGACTCTGACCTTTTCAGCCCCCATGCTCGCCCCGTGCTCCAGCTGGTGGGAGAGCATCTCTTACCCAGCTAGCTGCCTAACTGGTTTCCCACACCGCCAATGCGCATTCTTCCCTCCCAGCTCAGGTCCACACAGCCCACGTGCCATGAGTGCTTTCCTCGTGGACCACTGGACCTCCCACCCTCTCCCCAGTCTGTTGGGTTCCCAGGGTGAGAAGATGCAGTCCTTCCCATGGTGCTGGAGCAGTAACCATTTGTCTCTGCTCACTATTGCGAAGGGGAGAGGAGGGAATGGGCTGGAGGAGCAGGAAATCCCTGCTGATCAGCCAGCCTCCCCTCTGCGCAGGGAAAGGTGAGTTTCTTAACTCCACTGTGATTTAGACTTCTATGGTGAGAAGAGGAACATTTCTGGGAGTTGAAGGACAGCGTACAAAACTAGTAGTGGTCAAATCTAACTACAAAGCTTATTTTGTTGAAACTGTAACAAAAAAACATTTAACAAAAGCAGTCTTAAAGTATAGAAGCAAACCCACTGCATTTTCTGAAGGGCTGAATTTAACAGAATTGCATCCCATACTTTTCCTCACTACCTGTGGGTCTTACTGTGGAAGGAAGATTGTATTGTATATTTTAATGTTTTCCCATGCAATTTGGCATAACTTTTAATATCCTTTTACAGTTTGGTAGAGAAAATAGTGATTTTATGTATCTGTAATTCTGTGCTTTATGTATGAATTACTGTGCTGTTACTTAAAATCGTTTGCAGTAAGATAATTCAGACTTCTCTTCGAGTCAAGCCTAAGAAAATATCTGTAAATTAGCGCTAATGGTCAGTGTGGCTGGAAGAGAAACTCTTTCATGTTTGGAACTGACTGTAAGATTGAACTTACTCCAATTTATTGCAAAGTCAATATTCAGCTTAAAAATTAAAAAGGTTAATAATTATTAGGTTTTCAGAGGAAAGTACTAGTGTTATGACCTGCCTAACATCATACAGCTACAAAAATGCTATAAAATGATTTTTTAAGCTTATATTTATAGTGAGTAGATGGCTGATTTCTTCATCTCACTACTTATACACCTATGAACTGTTAATTAATACTTTTGCAGTAATTACAGAATATTTTAAATATACATTATTCTTCTGAATTTTAAAAGATCAGGAATTTTTTATTAATTTAAAAGGATAATAGGACTGACCCACACTTTCATCAACTCTTTAATAAAGAGGTGCTTTTTTAGATAATTTAAATTTTTACATTTTGATTGCAAGGAATAATAAAAAGTCCTTTTTTTTATACTTTTTTCCATTTACTCTTCTAAGCTGGGTCACCATTGAATCAAAAAAGGTCATTGTTCTCCATAAAAAGGTGAGTGATTGCCTGCGAGTATTGATACAAGGGGAACTTGCATCCTAACTCTTTTGACTTCTGGCTTGCAATTTTCTTTATACAGGGGGCTGTGGTTTGTAAGATAAATTTTAATTCCATTTAGCTTCTTCTTCTCTTCCACCACTTTGTTACATGCCTGGGAATGTTTAACCCAAATAATTAGATACCTCTTTGCAATGGAGCTTCTCTCAGCAGTCCTTGATATGTGGCTGCTGTGGAGCAGAGAAGAAACCAGAGTACAGTTCTTAGATGAGCAATATGGTGTGGAAAATGCAAAGGCTAGGTTTGTAAGCAGAGATAATACCTTATAATCGACCAGCTGATACAGTTGGAAAAGACACATAAGCTTTGGGCACTTCTAGCTCTTCCTCAGGTCTGAAGTAGAATTTTCAGCCTTCAAGCTTGAGAGAAGTAGAGATCAGTTGCCTTGGAGTTTAATTGATTAGGTTTATTAGAAGAATTGATAGGAAAAGAGGATTGCTACTTTTGGAGAAGGGGAATGCTATTAACAGGAGAGACGGCAGAATAAAACACAAGAGAAGTAAAAATCAGCGGGCATAGAGAGCTCCTGCAGGACACCCATCGCAGGCTGTGTGATCTCAGCCTTCCAAAGCGGTGGGTCAGGTCCCTGAAGGCAAGCAGTACGCTGCCAAGGAGATGCCTTCATTGGGAGTAGGGAGGTTTTGGAAAGGCATAGAAAACAGAGAAATGGGTTAGAAATAATAAATATTGTTAAAAAGACGTAAGTCATTGGCAGCAAACTTGAAAACCATAGAAAACATCCCACGTATCAATAAAGTGGGCTCTAGATGGTTCTTTTAATCTTTTACTCTTTAAAACACAAGTTAACTGTCACGTGATGTAAAATATGTCTTCATATAATCTGCATGTGTATATAAGTAGCGTGCCTTGGCTTGCGCATGATGTGAAAAATTATCTTTGGATTTCCTCACATTCCTGTTTTTAATACAGTTTTAATATTACTCCGCTTAGGGTTTGTTTTGTTTTGTTTTGTTTTTGTTTAAAAGCAGAGAGTAAACAAAGATAGCAGTGCATTTACTATACTTAAGACATCCTAGTAATGGCAAACTGAGTGGTTAGTTGTGGTGCACATAAAACTGTTTGTGTAAATAGTTTATTTTCCTGTGTCATAGCCGGATTGATTCACCGCAAGTTATGCATGTTAGGGAATTTTGTTAGACTGCACAAATGTTGAAGCTGGAGGTACAAATGCTTGGTGAAAGGAACTGCTGGTCTGTTCCTGGTTAAAAGCGCCTCTCAGACTTGAGTAGGTGATTTCTAGTAAGCAATTTGTTTATAAATCTCTATTTGTGAGTTTTTCACTCAAATATGATAGAAATCATGACCCAGCTCACAGAACTGAGTATGTTATGCAAATGTTTCCACAGGTTGTTTGCATCTAAGTAAGTGTATCAGTTTCAATGGCAGCACTCACCTGTTCCATGTTAATGTGTTTAAGGATACCCCTAATTTTGGCTGCCTTGCATGGGCTACAGCTGTTTGATGTTTTATTTTCTGTTGGTGCAATGGTGAGAGGTGTTGAGCAGGACTCTCTTCTGAACTGCAGTGAGAAGCGAAGGTGAGATATGTTTTATTAGAGCAGGTCTTTTGCTTTTATGCTATATTATTGGCTACCTCATGTTTTTGTATAATACTCTTTCTGCTCTTTGAGTTGCTTCCAGAGCACCTAGTAAAACACAACAAATAAGTGCAGGAAATTATGGGAAGGAAGTGGAATAGTCTACCATGGGCTATGTGTGATTTGGTGAGCTGAGAAACCCTTTGTGATCCCGGCCAACCTTTGCTTTTGATTCCATGTTAAGGTTCAGAGGTTTCTGATTCCCCTGTGTACCTCCTTTCTGTAGGAAAGTAAGTTGTGTGTGAAGACTGGGAAGTGTAATATGTTTTGACCATCTTCTTGACCTGTGCAAGTGAGCAATAAAGGACTCCAAGATACACCCCAATACAGCTCTGCTATGCAGTTCAGACAGCATTTGTTAGGCTGGATGCAACACAATTAAGGGTGTTGAATCATTTAAGATTGTCTTTCCAAAAGAAAATATATGGAATACAGTTAAGGGACTCGCTCTTTTGCAGTATTCCGACAAGTTCAGTTGTCTTCAAAGCATTTTACTTCCTTAACATTAAATATCTTTTAGCGTTAAGGGTTTGTGATGAGGATGTACAGGTTATTTAGGCATATGAGTGTTTTTCTGAGGTACCATACAGGTTTCCCAAGCAAATTTGGGATGGGGAAAAAGTATTTTATTTCTCTTCCTTCCAGAATGATATAGTAGACGTTATCATCTCTTTGCCCTGATAAACTTCTTTGTGGTAGGATTGCTGCTATCATAGGCTACTGTGTTACATTTAACAGATTCTTCAATTTACTATTAGCTGCATTTAAAGAATTTCTGTTTTAAAAATTGCAGTTTCTTAATTTTAAGAATTTTGTAACATGAACTAATTGCCAACTCTTTTAAATGTTGTAGTTGATGGATCACTTCTCTTAGAGGTTCTTATGTTTTGCCTGTTTGATAGTGTGGTGAGTAGTGTAATTATAAATTTTTTTGAACTTCAGCTGTCAACTAGTAGTAACCTGTAAATCCCAGTTTGTTGTGAAGACTTACTGTATGGTTGCTGTTGCAAAAGTTGACACTTGAGAGGGAGATGAACTGAGTACTTTAAGCTGAATTCAACATGTATGAAATGTAACGTTTTATCACATTCTGTGTTCTTACTCAGGTGATCCAAACTTACAAAAAAAACCCAAACAAAAACCAAACCCAAATCTCAAAATATGAAGTCAAGGGGAAGAACGAGGTATCAGTGGGTTTTCAAAATATCCAAATGTAGCAGTATTACGCTTTACTGCTGAAGGCTTATGTCAGATAGGATATCTTCTGATAATATCTTTAGCTGTGATACTGAAGTACACTATCATCCAGAGTTTATTCTGGGAAGGGTAGGTGCTGTCATTTCTGTATTTCCAGAATTGCTTCCTTCCCTCCCCATTTTGAAAACTGCTGAGGGATTTTTATTTTATATTGCTTGTGTTAAGAACTATAGGCCCAAGAATCTGGTCTGCCAATGGATTTGGTAGTATTATTCAAAAATGTTGTGGTGGAGGGATGCTCCACCACTATATGATAATGTATATTAGGTGCAAAACACTTTACTGAAGGAAAGGTAGATTAGAATTAGATAGATGGTAATGTATGCTTTCAGGTAATTAAATCCTGAGTTTATATTGAGTTCCATTTGTATTTGAAGCATTTGAAAACAGTACACAATAAGAACTTTACAAAGCAACTATTTTACCCGGTATACTCTGATGTAATGTATTATGTATTACAAGTGAAGTAGGAAGACGCATTTTCTAAACGGAAGGGAAAAGCACTTACAGTTCTTGTGATCTCTTACAAGTTGCAAAGTAAAATCCATTTCACTGTTCCTATCACTATAACTCCTCCCTGGACCTTTGCAGTTCACGTACGTCTCTTAAAAGGTCTATAGAGCAAAGCAGCGCATTTGTTGAGGCATGCTTCTGCTAGCTCTGATTTAACAAGGGCAGGTAGCAGCCACAGCTGTAATCTAGTACTCTGAGCTTGGCTGTGGCCTAATGACCGAGGTACCAGCCCGTTACAGGCCCTGATGTGAACTTCTGTGGTTTCCTTCATGTAGCACATCATCTGCTGTCACCTGCGCTAGCTACACTTGCCTGTCAGTACAGACAAGCTGTTTGACACATAACTGAAGGAAAAAAGACATTGTACTGGAAAATCTATCAGCTCCCCCCAGCTGCTAATGCTTCCCCCCCCCCTCCCCCCCCCAACCTAGTCTTTATTAATGTTCTAGCACTTCATAGTTTAGGAGAGGAGTTCTTGCGAATGTCACAAAGGAGGAGTGCTGGTTGCTGGCGTGCTGGGCTGCAATGTCAGCCCGTGCTTCCCGTATCAGGCGGTCTGCCTCTGGGCCTTGAAATTCAGCACAGTACAGCCAGGGCTCAGCAGACATGGATGCAATTCCTCTGAGCAGTCAGACACAGAGAAATGCCATATAAGTTTGCTGCGTCCTTCTGATTTCTGTAAATCCATGTCTGGATTCCATTATCACATAATTGCAGTTGGACATAAGATCCCCCCTAGAAAACAGTTCTGACCAAACCAGTGTATTAGAAATGGTCTGCTGCCACGGACTTGAATGTGTTTCAGTACTGGCAAACCAGTCGAGAAAGCCATTTGTCTGCACATATAACTGAGAGCCAAGGACTTTTTGGTCATGAGTGGCAAGATTTTGTGTAGTCTCTCTGTGCCCCAGGTTCACTTTCCTTGGGCAAATTACTGAAGTCAGCAATTTCAAACTTGGGAGACTGGACTTAGGTGTTGACAGCCATCTTTAAGTACCTAAATAAGTGGTCTCATTTTAAGAAGTCCTGAGCACACAATTCTTTCTGACTTCAAAAGAAGCTGCAAATGCTGTGTCCACTTTGATTAATTGAAAGGCTGACCATCAAAGTGAAATTATGTTGCCAAGCTAAAGGAAAAGAAATAAAGACTTAGCACACTGTATAAATCAATCGCAGATCAGAGTTTACTGGGTATAAAATGTACAGCATCTTACGTGCCCTTTTGTACTTTCTGAATCTCACTGGGCCCAAAACTACAACAGAAAACCCCTCACGGTTTGTGAAATATGGTAATGCCCAGAAACATTTGCCAGTTTAGCCACTGAAAAATAGATATGGCTGCTCCAAATTTATACTGTTTGCTAGGGCCTTAGGTGAAAGGAAAACGAAATTTTAAAATGCTTATTTTTTTTCATTCGAAGGTAATGTCTTAAATCCTTGAGAGATGAACAGCCTACTACCTTCCCCTGCTTTGATCGATCTGTCTTTGAGGCGTGATTTACACCTTATTATAGTACTTCAGGTTACGGCCTCTGTTCCTGGAAGTTTTGTGGAGATAGGTGTCTGGGGAGGGGGG
>VYZM01002148.1:317361-335131 GCA_013398915.1 Dromas ardeola | reverse complement strand
CCCCCCCCCCCCCCCCCCAATATTTTTCTGTTCACGAAAGCTGAGTATTTCACAAGATACATACGCTTCCTTGTTTGTTTTTTGGTAGGCGTATAGTATTTACTGCGTTATTGTCCTTTTTTTTGTATTACTGTAGGGAAGATAATCTCATTTTATGTTTTCCTTTGCTTATAAAACTTTGATAAAAAATATGACTCTAATGTTAAACTCCTGAGCAGATTTTTCTCATCCTACTGTCTTTGCTCCAGTTTAACTGGAGAAGGATCCACCACAGTTTAGTTTTTCTTTCTGTCCCTCTGTTCTAGTTTGTCCATATAATCTTAGAAGAATAATTATTTCTAGTGATATTTTATTGAAAAGATGCTTGAAAAATGAAACAATGTCAGACTTCTCACAGCTAGTTGCTTCATTCATTTGTATAATATAACAAGTCAATTTATAAACATGTTTACTTAAATGCAGATGAAGATAAATGGTGAGTACAAATACACATAAGTATAAAAAGTTTGAAGATTCATTTAGTGAATGTGTCTTTACATCCTTCCAGTCCATTGAATAAAAATGTTAATCAGTGTAACTAAATCCTACTGCTAAATGCAGTTTTACTTCTTTTTCTTGCATGCACTGGAAGCATGAAGGTACAAGATTTACGTAGATTTTTGTTCTAAAAAGACATGCTCTCTGTTTTGAGGAATACTTTTATTGAGCTAACTGTCGTATCCTTGACAATAAGCGTGCACATTTTAAAACCGTTTTGAAATAGAGCATTTTGTAATTTAGTAATGAATAGCACTGTAGGGTTTTCCATACTCACTTGATTCAATTTTAGGAAATGGGAGCTAAACACCTTAGGTATTTCAAAGCACACAGTATTCTTTGGAGTTGCATAATATAAACCAGTATCAGTAGTTTTCTGAATGCCTGAATCTGTCCTTTTGAAGGCGTTTGCTATTTATTTCAAAATAAAAGAGTTACCGCAGAGGCACCTGGGCTTGCGAGGAAGAAAAGGGATGCTGACACCTGGCAGATAGTTTCCTGGCGACATAACAGGGTCTAAAATATTGAGGCGGACAGTGCTTCTTCGAGGTACCGTGTACTCCATGCTGTGCTGCATGCTTTAAAGCTATGCCTGACTTTTGCCCACGACAGCTATTGCGCTGTAAGCTATCGGAGACGCGTGTCGCTTCAGGTGTGCTCCCAAAGCCTGTAAAGAATCAAAGCATCTTGGCCGGTCGGCAGTCTGCCCGATGACCTTTTTCTCGTGTAGCTCGGTGATGGGTTGTGAAGGGGAGAGCTGGTTACAGTCAGGACTGGGGGGACCTGCCGTGGTGTGACGGCAGGTTCAAATCAAACCCAATAGTTGCTTCTTGTACTTTCTTCCCGTGTCCTGCCAGCTTGCTGTATGGCTGCCACAACGGTAACCCTGTGAGTGGCTTGATTGGTGAGGATTTACATGTGTGCTAATTAGAGTGGAATAAATGATTGGCTGTTTGCTGCATCGCCATAAAGGGTGCCCAGATGTACACACTACGTGAACATAATGTGCACGGGCATGGCGCATCAAAGTTTGTCAGCTGCATTACCTCAGCAGGCTTAGGGCCTGTCGGAGAGCATTTGCTGATAATCGTCCCCTATGATTTAGTGTCTGACTTGGTGAAAGTGAAGGACCTCAAAGTACTGCCTTGGCAAGGGAATTTCTGATCATTTAACAAAAGTAATAAATGAGCTAAAATC
Source organism: Dromas ardeola (assembly GCA_013398915.1). Taxonomy (NCBI): domain Eukaryota; kingdom Metazoa; phylum Chordata; class Aves; order Charadriiformes; family Dromadidae; genus Dromas; species Dromas ardeola. Next base: position 333,397 of record VYZM01002148.1, on the reverse strand, counting down.
TGTCGAATGAGCATGGGGGGGGAAAAAAAAAGTTTAGGGCTATAAGCAAGCTGAAGAATTCTGTGTATTCAGAAATAGTTCAGAACATAACACTAACTAAGCATCAAATTAGCTGCTGCAATTAACAATAGACACTGAACAGAGTGTTTAATTATGCTTAATTTGTTGTGATACAGCACAAGTCTTCAGTTATGAAAATCCCCCAGATACCCAAGTATCCCCTGTATAGCTAAAATGCACTAAACTTTGAACACTTGGTTAATTTAACAAAGCAAATACAGAACGTTGCTTTTAATTTTAAAAATCTGCTTTAGATTAAGGGAAAATAAATTTACATTTAGGAGTGATCATTCTTTTCAATGTCTCTTAAAAAATATCGAGGCTGTATCTTCCTTCGTGAAAATATATAATTAAGACAAAATCCCACACGTATCGTATTTATGCACAAAAATCGGTAATATCTGATTACTTTGACAAGTAATTTTGTACTTACATGTTCAAAATATTGATAATGTATTAATGTACAATGATTAAATGGTTAAGCTGCCATATTAAAGTTATGAGCGGGAACATTTATCCAGCATAGCTAAGCAGGAACAAAGACTGTCCATTTACAGATGGCATTATTCAATCTCTGAACCGCTCAAAGATGTTAGTGTTCCAGCATTGATTCTCAGCTCTGATACTGTGCCTCACTCGAATGACCCAATAGAGTTAAGTGATAAGGTTAAGTTAATTACTGTATCTGTGCTATACAGCTTCCACATGATTGCTGCTGAGAAAGATAGCGATTCTTCTTGCTTTAATTAAGCAAAAGAGAATGAAAAGATATAATTGGTTTTTATAATAATCCTGTCTTATATCACTATCAACAAGCGTCATGTGTTTTTTCTACAACTTCGTTGCACAAATTCCTAGCAGCAAAATTTAAACAGTAGAATGTAGAAGTAAATTATTTAAATCCCTGTCCTAAAACACAGTGTCAGCTAAAGAATTAAATAGTTAATAGCTGTACGAATACTTTTGCAGCACCAAAGGGCCTGTGAGAGTAAATTGTGTACCAGATATGAAAAAAATCCGTATTTGACAGTTAAAGAGCATCTGCTATTTTTTGTATTTATATTACATGATCAAAAGTATACAGTCTAAAAAATGCTTTAATTTTGCATATAATCATATATTGAACTGCAGTACGATGGCTTTAATATTGTTTTGTGAATAAGAGCTTTAACAGTGTTTTATTTTAAATGCATTCATTAGTTGTTGAGAATTGTTGCCTTTGGTTTGAAGGTGAAAGGGAGTTGGAAAGGGTTTGGAAAAAAACCCAAGCAATCTCTCTTAGGCTAATACTCTTTTTTTCTTCTAGTCATGTATATAATAAAATTTATGTATATTGTGAGGTATGCAAAAGGAGTTTTACATTGAAGATAATGAATACGGATGAAAGCTGACAGTGAAAGGAGAGAGAGAGAGTAGGTAGGTTTTAGTCCTTCATGCGTTAAGCCCTGACTCTGTGAACCGTTCTGCGTAGGTAATCCCATGTCTCTGTATTGAGCCCTGCTAACTCTCACAAGTTTACCAAGGTCTGCCCGCACAGACCAGATTATTTTACTGTATCTTTGCTTATGTAAGTAACCTCACAACAACTGCTTCAGGTTCTTACCATTTTCCGAAAAACTGTCTTCCAAGCAGAAAGGGAACACATGCTGCCTTTCATTGTTGTTGGGTTATACAGGTGCTAAACTGTTGGTTGTTAGTATGTAAATAGATTTGCTGCAGACTTGTTTTCTTGTGTTTTATTTTTTAAATACAATTGCAATGTTTCAGGTTGATTGTAACAAGAATTCCGATAAAGATTGTTAGGTTAAAAATAGCCGAGTGCCTGTTTCCTAATGGTATTTACTACTTGTTGGAAAAGAAAGCTTACAATTCCTTGTCCTGTAAATAGGCATGACTTTAAAACAGTTGAATAAAAAAAAAAAGTGGAAAAATAAGTTCCATGCTGCGTATATAAATTTTCAGCAAAGTAATTGGTAGTCCAGGGCAAGACATAAATTCTTTACTAAGTACTTTGATTATGTTTTAATATTATTTTTTTTATTCACAATAGTATAGTTTTATCTCCTTGGCAATGATTTGTTTGCAAATAGGATGCATTGAGATTAAAATTGTGGCACTGGAGATTTTAAAAGCTGTTTGGTTTGCGGTCTGCCTATGGACACCCTCCTCCTATTTTGTAGCTGCACGGAATTAATTGGATAGTGTTTCATTTCTATAGAAGACTTGTATGTAATGGTATGCAGTTCAAACGTACTTTTTTTTTTTTCCTCTGTAATTCTAATTTTTTCTTTCTGACAAAAACACCTCCTTGAAGCAATAAAGCCTTAGTATCCTAAGTAAGAGGAAAAACGAACTATGTCCAGTGTTTGTGGTATTCTTTTTTGGATAGCAAGTGTGCTTAGAGGCTTGTTGTGTGTTTATGAAAATACTGTGAAACTGCTCTTGCAGAACGTGTATATGAATACAGAGAATTTGGTGCATAGGGATCCATGGCTGCCATGCAAGGGGATCAAATGGAGAATGATGGAGAGGTGTTCCTAATTATCAATCTAAACATTTATAAATAACTTCTGAACAAGAACCTTTACTATTCTGAAGGAAAGCACTAGGACTAGGACAAGAGTAGATTATAAAGTTACATGAAGCCTGTTTTAAGAAATCAGTTTGATTTCTGTCTCTGGCTAGTTTCATGGACTTGAAAATCTCAGCAAAGGACTTACTGGACCGTTTCTTCCATTACCTCACTAGCGTTCCCTGCTCTCTCATTCTCAGAAAAGAAAACTGAAGTAACTGATCACTCTTAATTCAGGAGATACACTGAAGGGTGTGGTAACACAGGATATATTTGGCTCACTCAATACTAATAAGGATTGGATGGGTTGGCAATTACAAGATTCTGAAAAACTGGGGTTTTTTTTGGCTTGCGGGTCACTGTATTCACTTGTTCAGTGGGTGAACTGAGGTTTTCCAGCTCTTTGGCTGTCAACCTGATGTCTTTTGTCAGCTCTGTAGTCAATTTTTAAAAGATTCTTGACGTTTATTGCAAACAGATGCAATGACACTTGGAACATTTTCCTCTTGTTCTTTTGTCTTAATAAATATATTCTTCATCTGGAAAGCGGAATCTTTTCTTCTCACTCGAGTGTTATAGTTTGTATTGGTGATGGGAAAGTAAAGCAATTGTGCAGAAAATGAAAAGACATTTTATGAGAAAGAATGCTCTGGAAAGTACTGAGTTCTCCATGTGCAGTAAATATTTTGAAATTCAAAGAACCACACAACTTTTGAGTTCTTAATAAGCCTTTCTTCAGATGGCATAAGCACAGATACAGAAAACAGACATTTCGTGTTTCATAATGATATCTGCTCTCTTGCTGTTTGATTGCACAGACAATTTGACAGTGATGGACACTGCTCGTGCCTAATTCTTTTTAAAAACATTTCTAACATTTAACATCTCATAGGAAGATAAATGAACAGAGGACGATTTCGGTCTGCGTGACAACTGAGCACCCGTATCTCTTCAGTACTTTTACATGTAGTGTAATACAGCAGAGCTAACAGCTATAAGTAAGCATAGCCCATATAGCACTTCTTTCCTAGACATATGACGGGTTAGCATTGTGTAATAATAACAATATTCTCTAGTTACGTGCCTCTTAATGTATCAAGGTGTTTACATATTTCAGATGAGGTGGTGCTTATTTCATTAAGTCACATTGAGGAAAAGCAGCTTGAAAAGTTGCTTTCGTATGTCAAAGTAATGATAAAATGAGTTTGAGGCCTTTATGATCAAGAACATTTTCTGACTCTTTTTAATGATATAGAATAGTAATGACCTGCAGTTTCATTTATTCTTGGAAAAAGTATAATTGCAAAAATTAACTTGTCATACACCACAGCTCAGCAAAGTTACTTTCCTATAAGTCTGTGGTCACAGTATGTTTTTTTGCAATTCAGCATCTGGCTCTGTGGGGTACTGATGGCTTCTATGAAGAAAAGTACCAGGGTGAGCAATTAAATGTAAAATGACAGCATAAAATATGATCATTACGGTTATACAAAAGACACATTTATGAATTTTGCAGATAACTGTCATTTTTTCTACTCATATTTGCTCTTTCTTTGTTAGTTTAATATTTCTTGTGCAATTCATTTTTTTTCTTCTAAAAAGTGAACAATGCCTTTTTAATTATCCTGACACTTGTTTGTGTCTTTCTTATTTGTCACATTTGAAGGCTAATGATACCTCTTTCACTTTGTTCTGACACTATACTTTCAACTTTATTTCAAAATCAAGGACTATTTTTTAAATTAACATGAAGGTTGCATGATGAGGCTAGAATTTCTTATGGAAATCAGTTTGTGTTGTGTTGATTGGATAATGTGCTGCACCTGAAAGAAACAGTATCTGTGTTCAATTCTCAGGGGCTACCAGGCAATGTTTTGAAGTGTGCTTTTTGAATTTAGCTTGTGTTTTGTCATTGAAGAGAGAAGATTGGTCTTGATAGAAGTTATTTTATCCATATTAGGTATCAAAAATACCCTATAGATCTTTCTCTGTGTGTTTTCTTTGCAAATGTCTATTTCCATACTAGAATAATAATCCTGTTTTTTCTGTAGATTTTTGTTATCTTGGGTGGGAGGGTGTATCTTCTTCATGCAGTATATATATTATATATATGTCATTGCATAGGATGCTGAAAACGATTGTACTTCTTGCCAGTATCGGTTGGATATGTTTAAGGAAAGGAGGAGAAGTAAAAAGGACCACAAAATCCTAACATTCCAGAGAATCCTAGTAATGCATGATGTTCCTGTTCTGACACTTACTTTTTCTTCAAAAGCGCTTATTTGTTTCTACTGCTGCCACAAAAGAGACTGCAGCAATACACAGCTTTATCTCCAATTTCTGAAACTTTGGCACCCAATGAGGGACAGTGGTAGGAAAGGTCTGTCCTCCTCTCTCCTGGAGGAGTCCTAACCTGTTTCCAAAACTACATTGAGAACGGCAGTCAGCAGGATTGCTGGGTGACACCTTTGGAAAGATGTCTGCTTACCATGTTATTTAAAAAACAAAGAATGAAACAAAAAACATTCCTAATGACTAATTATTCACATTTGTTGTCTGTAGAGAGCAAGGTGCGCTTTCCTTCCTTTTCTCCCATAGCAGTTTTTCTTAAATGCATGAGAGCGTGTGCCTGGTAAAACTACCAAATGCTGTTTAAATGTCTGAATGGGGGAGGCAATGTTTATCTTGGAAGCCCCTCTGTCTCCCCAGCTGCCTTTGACAAGGAGGATTAACAGAGACCCCCGGTGTTTGGGAGCTGGGGGGCGGTGGGGTTTGGGGTGGGGGCTGTGGGTCAGGCCTTCACCTGGGGAAGGTCCCTCCACCACCACAGGGCAGGAGGAGGCAGAATCCCATTAGGTTTGGTAGGAAATGCGAGATGCTTTAAGCGTCCCTCCCCTCAATTAAATTGATGGCACAGTAACCTGGCATTGATTCCCTGGTGATAAGGGAGATGACCCCACTTAAGACTGCAGAGAAAAAATGATAGGAGCAGAGAGTATAGCTCTCAGTCAGCATTATGCGTATATATGGATGGTACACAGAATTTAAAGGGCTAGGTAACTCAAACTGGAAATACTTATTTCACCGAGACCTTCCCTTTTACAAAAACTCTTCAAAGTTGACTGGCTTTTAAGTAGCAATTTGAGATGGAGATGGAGATTTAAGAATCTTGGAGCATTTCTATTTAGAGCACCTATTGTGTAATCTCCACAGTCCCGTAGCGTAGAGAAAGGTTTGTGATAAAAAGAATTGGAAATTAAAAGGGATAATATCTGTGGCAGACAGTCTCAAGGGGATTCAGTATCTCTCAAGCAAATATGACTCCAATATAAGCTCCTCAACTGAGAATGTTATTAGGTACAAATAAGAGCTAATTTTTTACAGTATATGTCTCTGGGAATATGAAATGGAAAATAGGTGAAGAGTCAGAATTAATTAAGAGAGAGAAGAAGAATAGCTAGCTATCCTAGCATAGTTTAAAAACTAAAATGCCACAGAAACCTGGGAGTGTTGTGGTACAGACAGTGGCCATCAGGAGGAAGAAATGGGATTGCTATAGCCAGGTGACCTTCGTAGGTTTCAAAAACTTGTCTGTAACGTGCAAACCCGTTTTCTTTACGCGAAGGGTTTAGGTACTCAGTTTGAGGAAGATTAAAAGTCCTTAGGAAAACTTGTTGCCCCCAAAGGAACAAAAAAGGTGCCAGAAAAGGTCTTTGATTTAAATCGCACAGGGTCAGCACTATATGCCTGGTTCGTTCACGTCTTTTAGGTTGTGTTCATATCATGCAATATAGTGCTGTGTGGAGAAACCTCAGCTAGATCTGCTCCTTGATGCTCCACCGTGCCAAATACACCTTGTTCCTCTGTATAGCTAATTTCCCTAGCAGAATACTTTTCTAATGTACTTGCACTGCTTCCAGCAACAAACCTGGCTCTGGATTTGCGAATTGACTGAATGCAAAACATTGTGTTATGCCATGCAGACCTACTCAGAATCTTTAAGTGTTTGTGTTCCGATGACTACAACATTTACTGCCATCAAATGTATATGCTGTTTCTAATTATTAATATGAGGATGTATTTAAAAGGTGGAATTGTTAGCGAAGCACCATACAACTATGTAATAGCTGCTTGAATGTTTGGGTGAGGTCTGATTAAACCCGTGGAGGATGCAACTGCTGGAAGAAAATTGCACCCCGCTTCTAAATTATTGGTTCGTTGTTGTACAAAGTGCTGCTTACGGTGGTTACTATTTAAAAAGTAACTGTCCATAGTCATATAGAGCAACAACTGAAGCAAACCCCAGAGAAAAACTTGTAAAAAGGGACAAAAAAGTTTTTCTGTGGTGGAAGGACCAGATTTTGTGCTGAGTTTGAACAATATTAGTATATAATATTACAGTATTACAATATTACTTTCTCAGCTGCTTTCTTGTTCTTCACTGTCTTAGCTTTTATTAAGAAAAAATAAATTGTTAGCTTTTATGGTGCCTCAGAAGTATTAACCAAGTGTAACTGATACAGGGATGTCTACAGAAGTGCCTTTAGCACAGTAGTTTTGAAAGGTGTGAACTTGTCTGTTTGTCTGTGAGGTGTTAATTCAGATGCCCAATGATGATGGTTTAAATGTCAATATTGTTAACTACTCTTATTTACGGGCAGAAAGGAGAGGGAAGAAAGTTTCTTCTGCACAATTAACTGAACTGACATCTCTTTTTGGTTCTACAAAAATTAGCAGTTGGGAGATAGTGCTGTCTCCTATACTTTCTTTCCACGTTTCAGGAAGAGTGAAGCATAAGCAACCTTGCAAGGTCCATCAGTGTATGTGATTTTTCTGACAGGCATCATCTGTTGACAGCAACATTATCTAATCGGAGCAATGCTTTACTTGGGCAGAGCCTGTTTTGCAAGTCGTCTATATCTAGGGGGTTTGCAAAGAGACTTTTGAGAAATTACTTTCTCTGTCCTCCCTTTTCAACATAGGTGCCAGTTCCTAAAAAGATGAAACCACAAAAGAATACATCTAGAGTACACACTTCATTCTGACTTTAGTTCATTCACGTCCATTGGGTCCAGTATGGTTCTGGCTAAACACCTAGAGGCTTGCTTCGTTCTCTTGCCTAGGAACTTACCTCCTTGAGAACACATGTTGCTGAGTAGGTGTAATGGGCATCATCATTTAACTTTCAAAAGACAAGAATATTGCAAGTGTTGCCTTTTTATATCATTATAGAGAAGTTAAATGTTTACTAGAAGTCTTTCACTTTTCATTCTCTGTTTTCAAAAACTTCCACTGTCCAAGAGAAAATATACATTAAAGACGGTGGCTCCCTCTGCATCTCTTGCACAAAAGAAAATGGCATAATTCCAAGGTTTTCAGTGTTGTTTAAAAAAGGAGAATTACTGGACTGCGTACAGAATATATCACCTCAGGAGAATGTGACCATAATGAGGAAAGAAAATCAAAGTCGTCACAAAGTTCAAAGAGTGAAAACCATGTGCTAAATAGTGCTGTTAGATGTCTTGTGTTTTTTCATCTGCCATGTCACCTACCAGCTACCTGAAATGTGGGGCTCCGAAAGAATGTTAATATTTGAAATACTTAGTTTTGTTAGCATTAATGTATGTAAATAGAGGAAAGGAAGATGTTTTGATGAAGTTAAACAAACATGCCATGAAATTTAATACCCTAATATGGAATCCTGCCTTTGGACAAAGATGTCCCGGTCTTGAATTTAGTTGCCAGCATGGCAATGGCCCTGCTTACTTTGGTGAGAATATTCTTTTTAGACTATTCACTAAGGGTGAAAAGGAGTGAAAGTCTAAAATGTTTTATTTTCCATTTGGTTAATGAGGGGAAAAATAAATGCTGCTTATGGCTATAGAATATACCTTGTCTTTAAGATCTCTGTTTAGCATTAAACCAGCTTTTTAAAGGAGTTTTTAGCTTTCAGGATTACCTACGTAGGTTAAAAATTGTTGGTAGCACACTGTCTTCTGGCCTTAATAAGCAAGTGTACTTGTATCTCAAATACGTCTGCAGTTGTGCTTATTATGAACATTCCTCTGTCACTGGCTAAAGTGAATGGATTAATGATAATAACATATGTTTTTGTCAGGTAGAATCTAGATATGAATAAGGGAAGACTTTGTATAAGTTTATTAAATTAGTACAGCTTTAACAAAGGTGACTTGGAAAGTGTAAGCTCCTAATAACTGTATTGGCTGAACTGATGATCTGCTTGTATCCCAGCGCTTTAGAGTATCACTTTTGTTTGCTGTGGTTGCACCTGCGTTATTGAAACTATTCTCGAAGGCAGAAGGCACAGCCTCTGCCACAGGGAGCTTGCATTTAACAGACACACAAATTAGGTTCCAAGATTAACCTGTGCCCCTGTAACAGGTTAAAACCCTTTGCAGATTAGTGTCCTGGACCGCTGCCAAAGCACACTACTGATTGGCTCTTGTGTACCTATGCTCCAATAGTTTAGAATGGTGGACAACCCCTGTTTTATTGGAGATATTAATTTAATGTGCTGATCACAGATAGCTAATTCCAGTTACTGCCAAAGACGACCACAACGTTGCAAGCGTAGCCTAGCTGTTCAGCCATACCACTTTCTAATCAAGAAAATTCTGTGAAGTAATGATGATAACAGAGGATAGCGCAAAATGCCAACTGTCTTGTCCGTTTTGCACATGATAATGGTGTCTGGTACAGCGGTGTTTCATTAAGGAAGATGGCCTTGTGGTCTGATACCACTTCTAGTGCACAGGCTAAGGATGCCCACTCATTAGTGAAGCACTGAGAGCAACTCCATCTTCTTAACATTCACTGTTAGCAGGGATGTGAAGGTTTACTGGGCTTCACGTGAAATTGAGAGCTAATTCTGGGCAAATCTGATATGTGATTGGATATTTTCATTTCTTTGCCTTGCAAATGGAAGAAATGAAAAAATTAAACTAGAATGACACGGTACTTTAGTGTCATGGAATATATGTGTAAGAAAAGTGTTTGGAGGCCTCAAAATCAAAGATTATAGTTCTGGTCGCTTTTACAAATGTATAGCTGGGCAGGTTCCTACCTCACAGAATTTATGTTTTGAGAAAGACTGGAATATAGCGAACCCAGAATTTTTAGATTGCAGCCCTGTAGCTGTAGAAGTTGTTCCGTTCTTTTTGATAGATGTCACAACTATTCTTTATCATCTAGTACGTATATACAATGTGATAAAGTGTGTGTTATAGCTGGCCTGCCTGTTTTTAAGTACGTTGACACTTCCCATTAAAATATTCTTCTTTCATTTTATTTAATTTGGAATTAAATTATCTGTTTTTTGATACCTGCCTGTCCTGGTTCCGGCAGGGATAGGGTTAATTCTCCCCAGGCCCCGGCAGGGATACAGGTATCCCATCCCCTGGGAGCCTGCCCACTGGGAGCCGCTGGCGGAGGGGGCAGGAAGTCGCGGCTGGGAGCGGGCGGGGGCGTCCCGGGTCTAGTTGGTGGGCGGCAGTTCCATAACCGTGTTTGTATGTTCCTCTGTCCGTCTTATTGCTGTTGTTTTCTTGTTCCCTTTGCTGTTCTGTTAAATTGCCTTTGTCTCAAGCCACGAGTTTTGCTTTTTTTCTTCTGATTCTTTCCCATATTGGGGAAGCCCAAGCGAGCGGCTCGTGGTTCTTTGTTGCCGTCTGAGGCCAAACCACGACACTGCCTTAAATTGAAATGTGGGTGTCTGTTTTACACAGACTTACTTTTGAATATTTTTAAGCTGAAATAATTGGATTCTTCATTAAACTGAAAATAAGTCTGAAACATACTGGAAGTTTTGTAGCTGTAGAGTAAGAGGCATATGGGCAGTGCAAGGGATTGTGATTTCAAAGGCAGTCTTGCTTTTGGAACACTAGGTGCTTGACTTTAGAAACTTAATAATGCCATTTAATGCCCTTTTTTGTTTATAGTTGTACAGTATGTATGTAATATGTTGCTACAGAATAATAGGTTCTAATGGCAGATGGTCGATTTTTGTAAGTATTCTCCATAGGAGTTTTTGTTGGCACGGTCAATACTTCTCTTGTTGTTAACAGTGGATGTATAAGGAATCATATGTAAAAAACCTTTCAGCTGAAGGCCTCGCAGGCCTCAGGCTTAGTAAGGGAGTCCACTTGGGGTGATGGTGTTGCTGCTGTATCTTAGGGATGGAAGTGTAAGCTGCTGCTGGTGTAATAAGGAATGTGGTAGTGCTGTCGTGGTTGGTGATGCTGTAAAGACCAGACAGACAGTGGTCCAGTACAGAAAATACAGGGATTTTTTCTTCCATAGGTTATGTCATAGTCTTCAGCTGTTCTTTGTATTTCAAATTTGTGTTCTTACTTCAGGATCTCATGTCTTAGCAAGACACTTAGTTGCATGTGCTTTAATAGTAAGCGGGCTTACAGGCAGCAGGGGTTTAGATTGAACAGTGGGTTTAGCTTCGGGCCAACCAGGTAAAACCCATGCTAAGAGGAAGGAGGGAGCTTGTTAGGCACACAAGAATGGCAACAACCACCGAGTTACAATTAAACTGCTGTTGGCTTGTTTAAGGACGGAGGCGTCTGTCAACCAGTCTTCTGTTTGAAAGCCCTGAGAAATAATACAAAATAAACTGTCCCTCGTTAACTTGATTTATGCTCTTTCTGTGAAAGGTACGTTTTCCTTATTTGTGTGAGACAGAATTATCTGATTTCTTCTATGCATAACTCGAATATTGTAAAATTACATATCTTATTTAGGATAAAATAAACCTTTTCCAATTAATAAAGCTGAGAATAGGTCAACTCTAAAGACAGCAACATAAAACACCCACAAGTGGCCATTAAATATTTATGGACCGAGCATTTGTTAGAATTATCAATGGATATCATAGATTTGAAAGGCTGTATCCCCATGAATAAACGATGATATTAAGCATTTGTAACCACTTTATCATTTAGGATGCTTTTAAACTAGACTTCTGATACTTTCTGTATAGTGTTTGTTGAAAATGGCAGGTGTTAGAATATTGGAGCTGTACAGTGTGGTCTGGCTAATAGGATAGTGCCAATGTAGGAGTATCCTAAAAAGAAGGAAAACCAGGCTAATGTCTTTTTGACAACAGAAAAGAAATGAGTCACAGGAATGAACACCTGTCGGAGGTGACAGCCCGTCTCCAGCTACAACATGAGGCATTGCTGTCATTTCTTTAGTTTTTTTGGACTTCAAATCTTTGGATTTTAGTTTGGAGACAGGTTCTGGCCACTGCCTTCCTTTTAAGGCTATTATTTGTAGTGTAACTAACGACCTAGAACCCCATAAAAATCAGACGTGGGATGAAAACAGTATAAAACAAAACCTGCATCATCTTAAGCAGGGGCCTGTTATGACTACAGTCTTTAAAGGGCTGTGAAACTAAAGCTGATATGAGCTATGAGGTTGCTAAAATTTGGTGCTGTTCTAGCCACACGGTCACATCCCTGGCCTTTTCTTGTCAAACGTGGCCCAGAAAGCTGTGAGGTAAGCTGGAGCAGCTCGGCATTAGTTTTTAGGCTAAAAGGAAATTAGCGTTTGGTTGGATTCTGGTGACTGGCTGGCCAGGTGAGCAGCTTTGGGGATGTAGGGAAGGCGAAGACCGTGTGGGAAGGGGCAGCACAGCACCGAGTGCCCTGTGAAACACGGGATTTACTGTGGGTGCTGCCTTTGGGGAGCTCAGGTTCCTGATTTCAGAATATGGTTGCATCAGCAATGGCGCTGAGAAACAGTTGGCTTGGTTTCAGGCTTGTGCCGATACCAAAAGTAAGACTTTTTTATTTGCTTTGTAACATCATGTCTTTAAAATCCTGGTGAACAGTAACTATAGATTTGTCTTCCCTGGTATAAAGCACCATTCTGTCACCGTTAATGAGACGTGTCCGGGTTTTAGAAAGCAGGGCATGTATGTGCTTCTAAATATTTTCACCGTTGTTTCTATCTAATAGCTCTACTAGTTTGAATGTTGTGCAGTGCCTCTATATGTGTGTGTATATACGTGTGTATGTATTTATATTATAAATTAATATTAAAATGGTAAAATTTCCCATCTCTTTTATAAACTAAGGAGTTTGACAAATGAATTACCCCCAACCAATTCTGACATTTAAAAATCCCCATTTTTTTTGCGATTTAAAAAGGAGAAATAGTTGCTGTATTGTCTTCTACATCTCCCGAAAAGAGCGGAAGCTTTAGAAAGGGGTGGCTTCCTTTTAATATTCTTTCCATCTCATTTCTGATTTCTGAGATGCAGTGAGCTTAGCACCTTCATTTTAGTTGGTGGTGTGTGCTCATTCTTTTTCATGATCACACTCTGTTTTTAGTGTCCCCCTTAGGGCTCCTGTGTTTTTTTTTTTTTACCCCTCCTTTTTCTTCTTGAATGTATATGCTAGTAGACTGTTTCTTTGCTTTGTCCGTTAATGGTGTGTAAGCTCAGCATTGATTGCAGGTAGACCTTTTTAACTTGTAGCAGAAGTGCCAAGCGGAGGTTCCATTTGTCTTATTACTTCTTGTACAAAGTGTTTTTTGAAACCAATGGTGTATGCTATCAAATATTTTATCAGTTCTGGAAAAAAAATGCTCAGCTAAATGAATGCTGAAGAATGTTTTTAATGCAGGGGAAAAAAATAGGAAAAAGTATTTAAGTCTTTGTATGTCCCTGTAGAATGTTTTCTGTTTAGTCTAGTAAGGTTGTTAAAATAATTTTCTATTTTAAACTGTGTGTCAAGGTTCTCGCATTTCTATAGTAATAATAGTTGTTTGAAGTTGAGCAGTTTTTAAAGAAATCAAGAATGTATTACAATGGTTGTAATAGAAGTCTTCGGCCTTTTTTCCCATAGGTATAGGAATATAAAACTACTTCAGTATTCTACATATGTTACTAAATCATTAGTAATGCAGCATTTTAATTGTAGCAATACCAGCACGCCAAGTTCAGTTCAAACCTTTGCGTTAGGTGCTATGCAAATGACATGGTAGCTTTACAACATAACATGGTAGACTTAAACGCTTTAAAAAGAAATAAATTTAAATGTATGGGACAATATGAAATTTCCTTTTTCCTTTTGAAGAGGAATGTGGATAAATATAAACATTATTTACATCTAGCCTTCTCTTATAATTTAGTAACCCCACTGTATCTGAATGACGTGTGTCATCTGCCATCCTAAATAAATAACCCGTATGACCCGCTTCATCCTGCTTGCTGATCCACCCGGATGTGTGTTTAACGCTGATGCCTAAGGCTGTCTTATGGGACGTGTCTTAGCTGAGGGTGTGAGTGTGTGTGCGCCTGTGTTTGTTTTAAAGAAGGAAGTATTTAAGAAATATCCAGATTGGAGAAATTTGAGGGGAGGGACAAGCAACCCACTGGGTGATAGAGTGTTAGTTTGTAATCTTGTGCTGTCTCTGAGAATAAGCCATTTGATTTGTTTTCCTCTGCTAAATGTTCTAATGGTCCTTTATTGTCTTACGTGTTTTATTGGTACTATCATCTCTATAAAATTTCAGTATTGTACATTGTTCTTTTTATTTTAAAAATAAAAGGAAAACAAACAAAAAAAACCCTCAACTCCTCCTACCTATTCAGTTTCTCCATGCGTGTTTTTCAGTTATTCTAGGGTTGCGTTTCTAATTTTTTTTGGCATTGCAGCTTAACATTTTTAATCTGTTCAATTTTTGAAGTGGGTAATTTTGAAATCCTTTGGATAATTAAACTGGTTCAATTTTTAGTCAATTTAATTTTAAACTTCATATTTAGGTCAATCTAAATATTTCAAAAGTTAAAAAAAAATAACTGTTTATCTGAACCAAAATTATCGTTATCAAATAGGATTCAGGATTGATTTTGTTCCTTGCACTTCATTATCGTCTTACACTTTCAAAAGTTGAACTGCTAAAATTATCAATTAAAATATTGGTTTGGGGCCACGCTATTTTTAATAAGATATAGTAAGAAAGGTCATTTAATATTGCAAAATATGATTTTAAATCACAGTGGTAGAAAGGTGCCTCATGTAATAAAAAAAAGAAAGCCTGAAATGCTGCAGTTAATAGTAAATTAAAAACAATGTAATAAAGCTGGAGCTTTTCTTTCAGACCTAAGTATTCAAAAATCTGAAACATCATGGCAATAGTAAATCACTGTATGTTGCTCATGATCACAAATTTAGAGTTTTTATTTTCTTTCAATATAGTTATTTTCATACTTAAAAAAATAGGTATTTAGTCCTTCTCAAATGTATAACCTTATCTGTACCGTTGTTTTCCTTACCTTTTTTTTTAATAATCCTTTTATCTTCTGAAATGTATTCGAAGTAAATACTAGCAGAAGAGAGTAAGAGTAAAAATGTTTCCCGCTTGCTTTGACACACTTCCAGCATTTCTGCAAGGGGTTTACACCAGAAAGTTGCAAGTCCTGGCACTTGCCGACTTAAAACAAAATGGGGAGAAAACTGTTCAGTTGAATCAAAATCAGAAAATATCTTGAAATTTAAGGAGGAGCATGGCTTTGGCTGTGAAAATGCAATCTTCCATCATTAACCGTGTGGGATTTCTGCTTGGTTAAAGACATAATAATAATGAGAACGGCACAGAGGAAAAAGATATCCATCCCTGCTTTTTGAGGCTGTAGAAGGCTTACTCTAGTTTGGAAAGATGCTCTTAAAAATGCCATCCCTGCGGTCCTTTCTGCCTTCCTGACAAAGATCCAGGAGTCGAGGGTTGCTGCTTCTTTTTTTTTTTTTTTTTTTTTTACAGTGTGCAAAGTCACGTCAGCCGTTCTCGGAGATTTTTGATGCGTGGATGTCTCCTGTCATCCCCAATCACGTTTATACTCTTGAGCCAGGCCTATCGAAACTGAACTCTGCTGCTTTGCTGCAGGTCAGCTTTCATGGACAATTAGTGTTGTAACAGCACTTTGGTCGCAAGTTGTCGCGAGTGTTTATCGTAAAGGCGTCATCCTGGGGTGGATCAGCAGCGATCGGCGAGTCTTCTGCCTTTCTGAAGCATCTCCCGCTTGCCTTTTCGTGGGTGCCGGTCAGGTGATGGCTCCGCAAGGCCTTCCCCATGGCTGCTGCGCCGCCCCGGGCTCTCTGGGCGCCCTGCTTGCTTCCCCTGCTCTCCGCTCCTCGTCTTCCCCATCATCGTCGTCCCTCTCAGTAACTGTCAGATGCCCCTGTCGCAGCGAGCTCTGACAAGAATGAAAAGAGCGATCTTCCCGCTGCTGGGCGCCGTGTCAGGATCGACACCTCGGACGTGCCTGACGCCGTGTGAGGTGCCTGGCTCCAGCAGTGTGCAGTAGTAAACCAATAAATCTTCAATGTCACTCTACTTATTGCAACTTGATTGCTCTTCCCCCCACCC
>VYZM01002148.1:283643-317356 GCA_013398915.1 Dromas ardeola | reverse complement strand
CCCCCCAAAAAAATCACCATAGAAACAAATACTTTACTTTTATTATTTGTATGTTTTTGCTTTGCTTTTTTAGTTCAAAAGTCTACATTCTTTAGGGCTCTTCCAAATTTGTACCTGAACCACCCTCTTTAGTTACTGGGACACAAGCGTAGCTGTAAGTAATGGTGCTTTCTTGTTGAACAGATTCATTTTTTTAATTTTTTTTTTTCCCCTTGGAATATCTCTAAGCATTTTTATAAGCAAGGCCAAATAAAAGTTTTCTGATGCTGCAGATAAGTAGTATTCTTATTTTACAGCTGAATAAACCACAAGAGTATGCCAAAGTCTTGCCCCTAGTGAAACTGGAGGGAATATAACTATTTTCAGTGTGCTCAGAATTGGCTCCCGAACGATTTACCCGCAAGCAGGCGGCAAATGAGGGGAAGAGATGGGAAAGGTTGAGCGTTGTAGCCAGCCCCTGTCTGCCCCACGCTGCAGCCCTGGCAATGAAAATGTTCCTCCTTGACTGTACCCAGCCCGGCAGGAGTGGGGCTACCCTGGGCCTACCCCAGGAGGAGAGGAGGAGGCATCAAGAGGGCTTGTACCTTCTCTTACCTGTGCTGGGTACCAGCTGCGCTGGGGGTCACACGCCTCCCAGCACAGGCTCTGCCCCTCCACCTGCCTGCCTTTGCTGCTCCTTCCGAACCATGGTGACGGCTTCCAGCGAAGTTCGGGAGACATTGGGGGAGGGAAAAAAGCTTTGGAAAAATGAGCCTTTTTTCACCTTTACAGTTGAAACGCACTAATTTTCTATTTAAGGAATATTCTTCTAATCCAAATGAAGAAAAGGGAAGGTTTCAGCTTTCACCTCTTGCTTATGACTTAAGTTGTATCAATTCAGTTACCTTTATGTTAAGGTGCCGTACACAAATACCTTTATTCCTATGTCTTAATTCACGTGAGCAATTCTTTGATGTTTTCCTTTAATCTTACTTACTAATAATTTTAGAATTTGATAGTCAAAATTTTCTTATAAATAGTTCTCTATATCTGATGCTTTACTTGGCCAAAGGTTACATGTATTGCAACTGCTCTGCTGCAGAGTTATTTTTTTAATATAGAAATGCACACAACATTGCCTGTGTCATATGGGCATGCAAAAACCCAAAACTCATCTTCACACTCTCATCAGAAAAAGCAATGGTTTCTTGTCACTGTAATATATCCATTTGAAACTTGGCAGTTCTCTGCTGAGTGAAAAAACAATTGATGATAACATTCGTCAAACCACAAAAAATAGAGACACGTTAGAAGCTGTTTTGCTGCACAGTATACGTATATACTGTGGATAAAGTGCATGTGTTTATGTGTGCATGTAGCAACATTGCATTAAAAGTGTAATTTCTTAGCAAAAAAAAAAAAGTTTCCATTTCTCAGCACAGGCGTAAGGTCAGGGAATAAAGTTATTTTAATGTGAATTGATTTCTTAAGAGACAAATCTGGTTTTGTTTTAAATGTACAGTTCTGGTTTTGCCAAGAGTTGATTTTGGTTTCCAAACCACTCAGATGTGACCATTATAAAGGGTGTGAGTATAAAAAGAATGCAAACCCATGATCTGTATATTCTTAGTTGTCTTAAAGTTCTGTTTTCTTATCAGATGCTGTATAGGTAGTTTATTTCAAATAGTGGCATGACTTTCCTTTACCTCTACTTGATTTTGATATGAAAAACTGCAAGTGGGCCTTGCTTTGGTTTGGAAGATATTTTAGAATAAAATAGACATGTCCTAAATAAGAAGATAGTTCATTTCAGTTGTGAAGAAGTGTAAGGCATGATAAATGATTTTCCTGTACAAAATTCCCCATTTCTGAGACAGTATTAGTTTTTACTTTAATTACCAGCTCCAGTAATGTTTCCTATCCATAACTGTCTACAAAATAGACTGTTGCTGAACAGAGGGTATGGCCTGTTTACTCATCCATTGAAAAGAGTGCCTAAGTTCTACCAAGTCTTCCTTAGTTGGTCTGAACTGCCTCATGGGAGAGTGTCCTTCATTTAAATATTTAAATATTAATGTTTCGTTTTACAGGCGGAAAACTTCAATGTCATTTTAAGGATATGTAACTTTACTGGGGAATCTCTAACCGTCACAGGAGTGGGTCTCATTTTTATTTTTCACCTTAAGAGAAACCAGTTTAGAAAAATGGTACTATGCTTCCATCTTGAGAAGTTTGACTTGTGTATCTTGTTTTCTTGTTGCAGAATAACAGCAGCAACAAAAACAACAGAAAGGCTGGCAGGGTGGTTTTCTCAAAAGTTGTTTAGCTGACATTAGCCACAAATGAGCAGAGCGACACTAACTACTAATTGATTACAGTAATTACGCAGTCTTTGGCTAGTTTGTATTGGCAAACTATATATACTCCTCACATAAATGTGAACTTGCAGAATGCACGGAAAAGGTCACTCTCATTTGCATGATAGGCTTCATTAGAATATGCTAAGGACAAGACCTAGTGTTTTATGACTTCAGGTGATGAATAGCTACCATATTACTCTGCTCGCTGAAAGCATGTTTCAGTCACCTTAATTTACATGCTGTTTTTTAATGCTAAGAAAAATCTGTGAGCTGGTAGGGAACTAGCAACAGATAACAGTTTCATTTTATTATGGTGTATTCTGCGTTGTGTTTTGTTTTGCTCTTTGTTCTAAAGAGGGAATAAACATTTTTTCAGTACTTTCTTTTGAGGAGGAAATTTTTTCTGTGATGTGTGCGTTTCTCACAGCAATGGTTATTTGGACCCCAAACTACAACAAAATGCAGGTTTTCTGACAAGGCTTTGTGTTTTTACCCTTTTGTGTTTGTGGATTTTTTTTTTATTTTTTTTTTTTTTTTAAGTTATTTCCTTTGAATGTGGAGGCTAAGGTAGGAAGGCAATTCACTAAATCTGTAAAATTGGAGATTCCTTCTTTAGGTGAAGATAGGCAATGCAGGGTGGTTTACTTCCAGACTGACTTCAGTGTCCCTGTGTAACGAAAGAAAAATAATTCTAAAGTCTGAGACAAGAAGTGTGTTTCTAATACAAAATATAAAGTATGCATTCAGATGGAAATCTGGTATCTTTCCAGATAGTAGTTGTTTCATTTAGCTGCAGTTCTCCTTACAAATCCTATTGTAAAACAGGCAGTGAGGGTTCTCCTCATGTCGTTACGCGTATGTTGTAACACATTGGAACGTGGGGTTAACGTTTCCAGATATGTAGCTTTTTTTAAAGTTCTACCCAGTAAAACTGGGTAGAAAATAAAAAAGGGGACAGTTTTGTTATAAATTGCAGTTTTGTAATAAAATTGTACAATGAGCTTGCACAAGCTTTTTAAAATATCATTGCTGCCACTGAACAGGTCTGTAATTTATTTATTCCGGAATGTTAGAGGCATTTTTGATTTATTTGTTTTTAGAGAAGTTTTGTTAAGCAAGATAATGAGCAGAGCTGGTGTTAATCATTTACTATGCAACTCTGAAAAATGAAAATTTTGCATATCTTTAGCACTGTTGGGGAAAATAAATTCACTCGTAATGCTAATGGTCTATTGGTATAATTTTTAAAAAATGTTATCTGTTACTCTGGAGAAATTCAATACATTCATATGTTATGCTAAAAGCTAAACTAATCAATATATAATTATACATCCATATGTACATATGTATTGAGTAATCAGAAATATTTGTTATCTGTAAAGATGAAAAATGAATTTGATGGTGGTCACTGCCATAGGTGACTACATATTTGTTTATGAATAGCCCTTCAGGTGAATATATTCCTCATTTACGCACCGTACAAAGTTTACTTTTTAAAACAGGCTCTCAAGAATACCGAATGAGTTTGATCTCATTCCAGGTGGTTAGGGGTTCACAAATACGGCATAAGTTGCCATGGCCTTTGCTGAATAATATTTATTTTAAGGATTTACTGTAACAGTTAAATTAGTATAGGGTTTCATGTAACTACTTTAGAGAATTTAAAGATTAGATGCCCTTTAACTTGTCTCTGTTTATACAGCTCGGAATTGCGATGTGTTCTGCCTGGCATGCAGTCTGCTGATTTTTAGGATTCTCCATTTTTCAGTTTCCTGCTGAACAGCTATACTGTTCTGTATCAGATTGTCTCTGAAGCCTTAGCAGGTGTTCTTCATATGTATCTGTATGTGTTTGGTGTGACTACTCATCAGACAGATAAAACTGACTTTGGGTACCAGATGCTGGTTGAAGGACTGAAAAATATTTTTAAGTCTATTAGTCTCTGGTTAAATCTGGATATCTTTCTCTCTCCCTTTTTTTTTTCTTTTTTTTTTTTCTCTCCCCCACCTAATCAAGAGTTTCTCAGGAACAAATATCAATTACTTCCCTGGGTACAAATGGATTTAGTGACTTTTGGATCATGGGGAAACTGTTAGTTGTATAAGGTGCCAAGGTTGGTTTGGGACTTTCTTGCTGCAGAAAAGGACTATGTATTTTTTACCTGTTAAGCATTTGCCACTGAATGACAGAAGATGGGAAAACAAGTAGCTGTCAGGAACTTGACTTATATATAAATTTAATTATCTAGTAAAAAAAAAAAAAAATCAAGGAAAGTGTGGATCTGATGAAGAGAGGTCAATCTTAATACATGTGTTTTCCAATTGTGGCCTCTGTTCTTCAGAAATGTCGTAAAGGATAGGAGACTTCCTCTGTGCTGTCAATAATGCGAGTCATTTCTGAATGACGCACACGCGCTGTCATTTCCCTGTCAAGGAGAGATGAACTTCCAGTTTAAATGGAAGGGCTTAGACTTAATTGTGTGCCAGTGGACCATATACTGGTGTAGGTGATGCTACTGGCCGCTTTCCCCATCATAACTTCCTTGTAACGCAATACGTGGCTAAGCAATATTTTCGTCTTCCTGTTCTAGGAGGTTCGTTGGTTTGCTTGTTTTTCCCCAGCCGCTAAAACTAACTCCTGTTTGCTAAAACTAACTCCTGATAGCATTTGTAAGGGTTGACTAGAAATTCGTCTTTGCATCTGAGAATCATGGTTTCCCTCTAAGTAGGATTGACAGATGGATGCAGACTTGCAAAATCTTTTGAGGTACACAGATATGGAATATCTCTAGTTCAAGGGAGAAGTAAAACAGGCAGTAATAGAAAAGTGGCCATGAGCAGACCAAGGAGGAAAAAAGGTTACAGCCAAATTAAATTAGAATATTAAAAGTATGGAATATAGACGAGACTTTGGAAAAGAACCAGGAACTTAGTCACTGATAATCTGTTTTTCTTTTCTTTGCCCCTCACCCCCCCCATTCATTTCTATTCCTTTTTCCTTGAAAGAGAGTAAGATGAGGCTTTTCTATATAGAATACTTGAAATATGCTTGTGCTTAAATAACACTGGAACAAGCAGTTAAAATCCAAGGAGGGTGAGTCATATCCTCTTAGATCTCCTCCTCAGGAACGTGCGTGGCTTGACTAAGATTTTCTGATCTCTGATATGGTGAAAGAGAAATGAAGGGAGAATGATACTGTAGTTTTAAAACAATTTTTAGTACCTCTGGTAGAAACAAGCGCCATGAAGCTTGGTGACTTCTGAAATATTTTGCCACCGTAAGCATGAACCTCCATCATCGAGGTCGATAATGAATTTGACTGTTTCTTTACTCTGGGCTAAATTCCAGGCTGTGTTGTTACTCTATACTGCACTCCGTTTCTTGTCCTTGTTGTTGTGCTCATTTATGCCAGAAATAGAATGCAGTTTGACAGCTATCACTACAAGTGCCTGTGGACATCATATACAAGCCAAATGCTAGATGGTGATAAATACGTTATGATTAGACCTTGGTATCTAGATCATATGTGAAAGTAACACTTGTTTGCTCTCTTCTTCAGGAAGTAGGTTTGCATTGATTTAGTGATACATTTGAAACAAAAATATCAAATATTTTTAAAATAAATATTTTCAGTTTAATGTGACTTGTTGGGATGAAATCTGTCCTTTCTGAATGTTTTACGATCCTACTTGTAGTGATGCAGCTACAAAAAGGTGAGAAGAAATGCTTTGTTCCTGCTTACCAAAGTGATAAGAAAAAGCAGAATTCTTTGACCATCACAAATATAAGAGCCACAGATGTATGTAGCAAAATATATGAAGAATGCTGGAAAAGAAGGTTCCATTTTAACCTTAAAAATACTCGAAAGGATTTGCTTGTTCGCTTCTGTCAATGAGTGCATGCTAGCCCTCCTTCCCCTTTGGCACAGGCTGTATGAAAAGCAAGGGCAAAGACATGCCAGGTGGTCTTGGTCCCTTCTCTGCTCAGAGTTGTATCCCAGAACAGGGCAGAGTGAGGTGGTGGTGCATCCCATTTCTAAACATCTCCTGCTGAGGGGATCCATGGAGATGTTGATAGCATTTAGTAAAACAGCCCTTCTCAGGTGGAATTCTTGAGTGGTATCATTGGCCATCCTGCAGGCAGGTTCCTCTCCAGCACAGCTGCTTGGGATGTGACAAAGACTGGATCTCCAGTGTGTAACAGGGTGTTGTTGTACCAGCTTCACCCTTAGGCACAGTAACTTTAGCATGCCCGACAAATCTAGGGGTTAACTGATGCTGTAGCTAAGCACAGTGTTCCTCTTCTCTGGACTGATGGGATTTATTAGGAAAAATGGCAGTCTTGGCTGTGAATCCCTGTGTAAGAATGTCAGTCATGTGCTTTATTTATATAATGCTGTGATAAAGGAGACTTAATAGCTATGAATTTGAAGTTCGTTATCGGTGCTATATTTACTAACTTGTACCTTACCTTCCTCCATACCCCTGATTACAGGCAGTAATATTAGGTAATTACTTTCACTAGCCTTAAATATACTTACAGTTTTACAAAATATGCTAATTTTCATCAGGGCTGTTTAAACACATTTCTGGAAAAGTAGGAAAAGTAGGATGTCTTTTTAGTGTAAGTGATGGTAAATTCTGAATGAGTTGTCAGCACTGTTAGGATTTGTGAAGTTCTGTAATAGGTATTCAAGAAGGTGGCTTCAATGCCAGGTAATACCTGTATTCTGAAATGTGATGAAAAGGATTTTTCATACTTCTGTTTGTACTTGGCACTGTTCAGTTTTGATTTGCAAATTGTGTATATCTTTTTTGCCTTGGTTTTAATTTTGAGTGACTATATCAAAACTATTGGAGTCACCTTATTTGAAATGATTGTCCTTTCGCTATCGAATTATGGTAAAGGCTTGCACTTGGTGTGTCTGTCCCCCTGCCAAAAAAAAAAAAAAATCCAGAATTTTTTTACTCTGGACAAGGACATAGAAATCTGACTATGTCTCTGGTTAGAAAGTCTTCAGACTTTCTAGGTGGAAGTCAGCGTGCATTAGATGTATTTTGTTCCTACTCATATTTTCAAGTGGAATTTCCTAGATGGATGTACAGGAGTCTAAAACATAATGAGATTTAAATTAAAGAGATAACAGGATGCTCTCAGCACGCCGTTGAACTTGGTTTGCCATGAGAAGTGAGAATTTCCTTCAGATAACATGTAAAAATGGGGTTTGTAGGAGAGTATTTAGCCAGGCATGTTGTAATCGGATGCTAATTTCTTCCACATTTATTGTCTTTTAACATCTCCTAGAGGTGCCTGCGGTATTGGAGTTCTTCCCATGAATGGCTCTTCTAGTATTGTGTAAGCAGACAGGGTCAGGTAATGAACACAAAAAAGGCTACTTCAGATCTAGTTACACAAGATCTCTCCTTGTGAACGTAAGTATGTTGACATTATCAGCAGACACGTGTCCATTTTGTATTGCAGAAATGTGCAAGTTCAAAGAGGCAGAAAAGTGTGATAAGAAAACCTGGCATGAACAACCAGATTCCACTGATGCATGAACACAAACACACACCAGCTCACAGATACACAAATATTCTGAGGCAAAAATAAAATAGCTTTCTGGCAGATTTTATTCACACTTAAGTGGCTAATTGCCCAACCTGGCACTGGCAGCATTACAGAGATAATATTTTTTAAAGCGTGAATTCCTCAGCAATGTCTCCAATATCCTTCGTATGAATATTTTTTTTCTTTAACATCAGACATAGAAGTTTAGCCATTTTTTAAGATCAACATGTACTTCTGTTCAGTACAAGGAAAAATATGTACGTTGAAAGCTGCTTTGTGTGCTTGGAGTAAGTACAGAAGACAGAATTTTTATGTTAAAACAAATAATTTCATATGCCTATTCCTATTTTTGTAGGATCCATTTTCAAAACTTCAATGTAGTAGATGAGAAAAGAGGTCTGGGGACTTTCCAACATGACTTTTCTGTATCGTGGAGATTTAAATAGAAAATGTAAGGTGTTTCTCTTTTTGTCACTGCTGTTGGAATGCGGTAGCATGGCCAGCTGGTGATGGGTTAAGGGATCAGCTTATAGAAATTTATCGTTCAGAGGGATGAATGGCTCAGGGGATTAGTAATTGGATACAAGTCCTGTCACCTCCAGACTGTCTGTTCCCATGCAGCTCATCTTGATACTGACCACAAGTTGTTACTGTCTGATGATTTTCTGATAGCTTCTTTTTTAAAAGTTTGTTTTTTCTTCCTTGAATAAAAGTCACCATCAGAAATGGTACTGATGTTTGTTGTCACATTGAAAAAAAATCACAGCTGAAAGGGCAAGGAAAATGATTTTAAATAATAGCAACTAAAATTAAAATTGGGGAAAAACAGAGGGATATTAAGAATTATAGACCAGTGAACTGTAAGTGCTGGGTAGACTGAAGTTACATTTTAGAATACAACACTCAACCACAGTCATAATGCCAAGGCAACGCAGTGTTGCAAAGGAAAAATATTTCCAAATATTTATACATGCATGCAGCCTACTTTGTGTAAGGCAGTGAGCAAATATAGCTAGTCTGGATAGCTATGCATCCTTTAACAAATTCCTTTATAACAGGAGAATAAATACCTAGCTAATTGTGGTTTTAGAGTTATATTATGGATTAGACGTTGATGAAATAGAAACTTTTTAGGTAGATTAAGTGTGTCATATCACAAAACATGCCATAGGCATACTACGGATGATGTGCTACTGTTTTAAAAAAAAGGGGGAAAAAAAATAGGGTGTGGGGGGGAAATCTCTCAGACGCTGTTATTTAGTTACCCGCACCATTATGAGATTGTTTTACTGAAATCATTGATTGTTCCACTGAGGCAGTTTGTCCATTTCATGATGTTTTACCCTGCACTGATCTTTGATATTTTATTTTTAAGGGTACGAAATAAGTCCTACAAATCATGCGTTTGACAGATATGTTATCTAGTCAAAAGAAGGGAATTCCTTTTTCTCCTAAAAGCAGTTTTCTCCTCTGCTGTTGGACTCTCCAAAGGATGTGATCAATGTCAGTGTGCTTCACAAGAAGTTTTCTTGTTGAACTCATTGTGCAGAAGACAGGTGCTTGTTGAAATTGTATTGGTAGAGAAATTGCTGTCGTTTATATTTAATGGGGTCGTTCATATGTTCAAGGTCCTCCTTACATGAGGTTCTGTGTGTCCTCCAGTTCTCTTGAATATATTTCAGACTGTGTGGGAGGTGCTCAGGTTATCTGCAGCACTGTCCCTCTTCAGGAGGAGCTAAATTGCACCATACCACATTAGAGGTGTTCAACTCTTGCTAGGTCAGTAGTCTCAAAAATGTTATTTCAAAAACTCTATTTATGATAAATTTAAAAACGTTTTAATAAAATAAAAAAAAAACCAGGTTGGTTTTTTTTTTTTTGGAGGATCCTTGGAGCTTGTATTTATTGGAAATCATACTGTCTGTACAAAAAAGACAGTTGCTTTTTATTTTTAGGTGGAATTTTAAAATGAAACTAACTGAAGTTTAATGGCTTATAACATTGCATGAATTTGTCAAAACTGTTCAGCTGGATTGCTACACAATGAATACTGAAAATGTTCTGGTTTTTAGGCTTATAATAGCCTACAGCTATTCAAAAGTCAAAATGCTATTTGATGATTTCAGAATGATAATGAAATTATTATTAATAGCACATATATTAATCTTAATGATATATGTAAATATGGGCAGATGTAAAGCACTGTTGACACCAAAAAGATTATTCTACTGCTGAAAGTAAACCTGGGGTTAAATTTCAGTGATCACGCATAAAACAATCTGCTCTAAATGCATCAATAAAAAAATTTCTGTTTAAGTTTAAAAATGTATGCAGGCTCTGTAGATTTGGAGTGTTTGTTAGTACAAAAAAAATGTTGAAAGGGAAAGTATGATTATATCTGCTTTTAAATTAGCAGAAAATAGTTACAGACTGCTCTGATTAAGTAAAAAGATGTAAAAGGCTTTGTTTCATTGTTATCTTGATTTGATATATTATCATACCTAATAAATGTGTAAGTGTGGGGGGGGGTTGTGGGGGGAGAGGGTAGTAGCATATATCATTCTCCGCTGTGGATTCATTTGGGTAATAATTTGATTTGACTGGCTTCATTTTCGGTTTTGTGCTTTCTGTTCTTTAAGTTAAAATGGCCCTTCTCTTGTAAAATGCATGTAATTATTTTTTTTTTCCTATTTGATGGTCTTAATCAAGCCGTAATATGTTTTTCATGGTTGCTTTCTTTAATGCCAGGATATTTTTTTAGGAAAGCAGCAGGTTTATGTCTAGGGAACGCAGAAATTTCTTGTCTGTAGTTATATGTAGTAAACAGCATGATACATTATTTTTATCTTAATATCTATCTTTGAAAAGCTAAATTCTGCTGGTGGAGTGTGATCTCTATATTGCAATGTGAAAAAGAGAGAGTGAACTTTATTATATAGGAGAATTTCATGGCATTTTACCTGTTGAGGGCCCTGTAGAGCCAGAAGTATAGTACAGTGACTTGACTAAGTGACAGGCAGTAGCAGCCGTGGTGTCACTGTGTATTATCACCTCATGCTAGCTGGAAGCACTCCCTGAAGCCGATCTAGGTTGTATAGTCCTAGATGAGGTCTTCATGGGTGCTGACCATAAAAAGTTCATCAAAGTAATGAGGCGAGGCGAGAGCTTGGCGCTCATGGGCAGAGCTCAGCACCAAGGAGTGTGAACCGGCTCCAGCTGTGACAATAAAACAGCAGGTGGCTGCTGTCATTAGGGGTGGCAGATGAGGCAGGGGACTAACATTCAGCCCACAAAACTCTCATTTGTTAGCCATCGCCACTGTACCATGCAAAATAGCTTCCATCTCAGTCAATTTTACTTTGCAAAATATTACACAGTCGCCATAAGAAAATTAGAGCCTTGGGTTTACAGGTTCCTTGGATCTTATTATCAGAAAACTCTGCGCTCTCAGGTTATGTGGAAAATTGGACTTTTTTCTCCCCTGAACAGTTTGAGGATCTTTACGGTAATTTTCTAATAGGATGTTTCCACCCAGGCATGTGTTTATTGGTTAATATTTTTGACTGTTTTGTTTGTAACTCTCTATAAAATCAATCCTATCCATCCTTTCAGCTATATGTTGCACATAACATTGCCTACTATTCACTACTATAAAAGATGCACTCTGATCAGACTATTTCTGTCACCATGTCTGTCCAGGTAAAAACATTTCATGTCATAAGTAATGGTTTGGGGGTTCTGCTAATTTGAGAAATTGTAAATAAATACAATAGCCCTTTGATTTTTTTTTTGTTTGTTTGCTTATTTTTGTTTACAACAAATGGGAAAGCATTTTGTATGTATTTAATCTTTGCAGTGCATAATTTAAACTGCTTAAAATTTGAGGCTTTTCCTGGCTCAAAGCCATCCCGGGGTGACTCAGCCCTTCTGATGCGTAGGATGCAGCGAGCCTCGTGGCCTGTGGGTCTCCTGGGTCAAACAGTGGGGAGCTCCGTCTCCCTCTGTCCCAAGTGAGAGCCGTTTGGCTTCCATCGCGTTACAAAGCCAAGCAGAGAGTTGTGTGTCGGTGGTTATAAGCTCTGTTCCATAGCTGCGAGCGACCTCTGGGAAATATAGTGTTTTCAGGTGGTCATTTGGACACGTGGTTTTGTGTTCGCATGCCTCAGTTGTGACCATATCCATTAAATTTCAGTGCTCTAACAAGACTACATTCATGAAAATCAAAATGTGATGCAATACTGAATAAAATGGGACTACCACTGCTTCTGTTGGTACCTGCGTCACCGTTGCTGTCAGGTTCCCTTCCTACTGAAAGTGGACCTGTGGGATACCATCATTTCATGCTAGCCCTTGAGATAAGGCTTTATGGGGATGTGGTTGCAATGACAGCAAGGATCAAAAAAGGAAAAAAAAAAACTTTAATTGAAGCTTTAATTCAGAAAGACTTTGAGACTTCTAGAGAGATGTGGTTTATGTCCCTTTATAGGACCAGGTTACTACTTTGTATATAAAAACTGAAGTTGTGTAATTTATCCTGTTAGTAACGTACCTCAGAAACTTGGTTAGCAAGCTCAGTAAAAGCTGAATTCCTTTTATTTCCTCTTTTCAGGTAATTTATCAATTCTCCTTTCTTTTTTAGATAACGTGCCATAAGCTTTTGTTTGCAACAAAACTGATATCTCCTTCACTTGTTTGTTCATAGTACACTCAATGTGTGTATGTAAGTACATTTAGGATGTTGAGATCAAAGATTTTTTTTTTTTTTTTTTTCATAATTCCATTGGGCACCTATGTAGTTCCCATCTCTCTCATGCGTGATTTGTGGCCAGAAATGGTCAGAGTTAATCTCAGCTGCTGGCTGGGGCTGGAATATTCTTTGCCAGAAAACATCATCTGCTGTGTCACAGATATCATCTTTATGACTGTACTGATTTGTCTGATCTATATTCCTTTGGTTTTCCCAGACTGATAACAATCTTCATATGTAGTGCATGCAACATCCATACTGGGCTGCAAGAATGGCTTTTTTTGTGCAAAAGATCCTTCTAAATTCAGTAGGGTTTGTTATTCTCTTTATTGCTTCAGTAACAATTATATCTCAGGTGAGTACTTTATTAATCCCCGCAGTCCTGTCCTTGGACTTCTGTGTCTGAAGTGAGTCCTGCTGGACATCACAGGCAAACCTAAGAAACACCAGACTTTCCGCTTGGCAGCTTTAGCGACTAGTAATTCTCCTGCTAAATCTGTGGCTGAAGTGATGAGAGGTGTTACTGTTTGCTCGTGGGACAGGTAGAGTAATGCCACTGTTACCACCTGGAATTCTCATTTGGATAGACGTCCATGCTGCTTTTAATCAGCACATCATCTGCGTACTCTACGATTCAGTGCCATGATCGAGAGAGTTTTGTAGATCTGTAGTACTTGCAGAGTGCGTAAGAGTCTTTCTGGTCTGCGTATCATGGTTTCCTCTGACAGACCCTGTTACTTTCTTCAGCCAGCCTCCTCCTCTTTCAGTGGAAGGGTTAGGGTTAGGGTGGAAGGAGGAGGAAGATGTTGCAACTCTCGACTTCTGGGGTGAGTTGGGGATGGCTATGATGGGAATATCTGAAGAGACTGAAACGCCAGTTGAGTTTGAAAACTCTGAGCTTCTATTTACACGCAACTGCTAATGAAGATGTCTTTTAACAAGGAAAAATCAAACATTAATCAAACATACTAGCCAAGTGTTAGGCCTACAATATGGTTGGTTGGTGTTTGGTGGCTCTTAGTCTGTGAGGTAGCAATGTCCAGGCTTGAGAACCCTTGACAAAGAAAGCCAGAACCAAGGTGTGTGTCCTTTTTGCCCCGTGCTGCAAACGTGTTTGTGTATACAATTACTGGATTAATTTTTCTGCACTGAAACCAATCAGATCCAAAGGATTACCTTCTTTTTTCCTTGGCTGGAACCTCTCTGTTCTGATTTGACCAGATTGTTAAAGGTTCATCCATGTGGATGGTACTTTTGATGGTTACGGATTAGGTCCTGCTTGTCATAGTTTTACTAGTTTTATGCAGTTACAGCTACTTTGGCAAACAGATATTCTGAAGTATTTTGCTTTCTACCTTAAGTCAAACAGTCTTATGGAATGCCTGGATGTAAGACAAAAAGGATATGTTTTACAGCTGAATTTAAGTCTCAGGAATAAACAAATCAACAAGCACTTGCTTTTCTATGTCAAGCAAAGACCTAGGGCAAGATTCTCACTACTCTAACAGATCAAGCAGACTGCAGAGTCTTAGCTCCAGCCACCATCTATCACCAGCAGCGTTTTCAAATTGCGGGTAAATTGTCAATAAAAATTGTGTATGCCTTCTGATTGTGTATGACTTCTGAGCAGTTCAGTCATCAGATAGTGACCAATTTATTCATCTCATTCCTTTCTTTGTACCTCGCAACTTTGCAAAAGACCACAGGCGCTGTAGCTGCTGAATTGACTGAGTTATATATGGTGGCACTGCTACTGCAGGCCCTATATGTTTTCTAGCCCGCAATCTTCTATGTTTAGATTTGTTTCAATTTCCTTTAAAGACAGGCAGGAGTATATTCTTTTGATGACGAGGATTTCACTCTCAAGATAGCTCTCCCTGTAGAAGCTCTGCATAAACCTGGTTAACTCGGTCTGCAGTGCTATTTCTGAGCAGTTAGGAAGAAGCTGTTAAGAAAAAGTCAAAACTGACTTTTTGTTCAGGAAGAAAAAAAGATTAAAATTATTTGTTTGGCTCTTATCCATTCTACTTTTAAGTAGAACCTCACTGAAACATCCTTATTTTGAGGTAGTCTTACAGGTTGTTCCTTGCATTTTCAACATACATAGGCTTTGCTCCTTAGAATCACTCTGTACGGACTGTCTGCAGAAAGTCAGGTATTTCAAAACTCCTCTCAGGGCACTTAAAGATGTGGTTGACCTGACTTTCCCAGAAGGTTGAATGTATTTTGAAGAACTTCCCACTTCAAACATTAGTCTGTTCATCCCGCTGTCTCTTTCCAGATGCAAGATGGTGATGTGTGGAACTGATGCCCATCGCATCAACTTCTATATCTGAAGTCCTGAGCATGCTAGGAAGTGGAGTGGATCATGAGTTGGGAGACAGGCCAATGTCTGAAGAAAGAGAGGGAATGGAAAAGGGAGGGACCAGAGTTATGGGAATGTTGGATGTACATATTATGAGAAAAGAGGGGGACATAAGCAATTTCTCGGTGGCAAGGTTGGAAGGTGCTCTTCTCGATCACGATACTTATGTCTGTAAACCTTCATTTACATTTAAAGCATTCCTGCAGCCTCATTTAGCATAATAAGCATGTTCTCTGGTGGCGTCCTGTTTCTGGATGTTGACAGTAGTCCCTTAGGTGCAAGGCATTCCCAACACTGAGCCTGTGGTTGCATTTCAGAATTTAGGCAAAAAGGTTCTGTGTTGTGGTAGACTGAGAGGTTGGTAGCGGCACGACAGAAAGCACATTGTGATTGTCTGTCTCTTTTTTTTTTTCTTTCTTTTTTTTAATGTACTTTGTGCAGCTGTTAGATTACCAAACACCTGTTAGAGGTGACAGTTACAGATGTTTGATAACCAATGAAAATTAATAGAACATGTGATTCTTTTAGCTTAGAAGTGATTTGGTAAGGTGTGTTTAGAAATGTAATTACATACTGCTGCTGTCTACCATTATCACTTAACATTCATTAACTCCTCTGAATATTGAAACAAACATTTCTTGTAGCGGTACTAATTTTCTCTTATATTTGTAAGGTGATTTCCTGACAGAGTGAACACCTTCTGACTTTAAAGTTTTTGCTACTGTTCAGCTATTTTTAGTCCACTCGTTAAGCAAACAAAATGAGAGCCATTTGTTTACTTACAGTTATCAGTAAGCATAATAAACAGTCTCCTATTTATTTAACTTTTTTAGTAGCCAATATTTTATTTGATTCTGACAGAACTGTGGGCATTTAGACAGACAGTAGATCAATTCACGTTCAGTAGGAAAATTCAGGTTTAAAACAAAAATAAAATATGTTATTACATTTTATTTTGTTTGAGAAGAATACCCAGCAGCATATTGTTGAAGTAGACTTGTTATTTTTAGTAATGGTGCATGAACAACCTCAGTTTCATTTCTAAGCATAGGTGTTTGGGGAGAATTAAAAGGCACACATTTCCTAAAATTGATTGCGTTTTGTTTGGGGTTTTTCGTCTGACCTGTTTCACTGATCATTAATTTTTAATCTAATCATAAATGATATTTAGCCGTGGATTTTAGAGCCTTCCTCATTCCTGATGTTTGTAGGGTGAGGTCAGTGAGGGGATGCTACCACTCGAAACTCTCCATTGTTCGCATAAGGTGTCATAAGGTTCCATTGGGAAAGATCCCACCTGGAGCACTGCCTCCAGTTTTGGAGCCCCTACTACAAGAAAGATATGGATGTGCTGGAACGTGCCCAGAGAAGGGCCACGAGGATGATCAGAGGGCTGGAGCACCTCTCCTATGAAGACAGGCTGAGAGAGTAGGGGTTGTTCAGTCTGGAGAAAAGAAGGCTCTGAGGAGACCTTATTGTGGCCGACCAGTATCTTAAAGGGGCCTACAAGAAAGCTGGTGAGGGACTTTTTAGGATGTCAGGTAATGGTAGGACTAGGGGGAATGGATTAAAACTAGAGATGGGCCGATTCAGAATGGACGTTGGGAAGAAGTTCTTCACCACGAGGGTGGTGAGACACTGGAACAGGTTGCCCAGAGAGGTGGTGGAAGCCCCATCCCTGGCAGTTTTTAAGGCCAGGCTGGATGGGGCTCTGAGCAGCCTGGTCTAGTGGGAGGTGTCCCTGCCCATGTCAGAGGGGTTGGAACTACATGATCTTTAAGGACCCTTCCAACCCTGACAATTCTATGATTCTATGATCTATTTCTGTTTCAGAGAAATCCTTTGCTAAGTCACTTTAAGCTGACTGTAGTATTTCCCTTGGTTGGCATGCTGTTATGGCTAAACAGCAGGCATGACCTTCTGGTGGTGTTTTGTTATGGTATTCTGAAATGGGTAGTGCTTTAGGCCCTGTTCTATCAATTCTTATGCATGTGCATCTGAAAGTGTACTGGCAATGTTTTATATGGTCCAAACTATATTTCTTATTTATAGTATCATGATGCATCACTTACAGAAATACTTATCCATGCAGTAGTGTTTGTGCGATCCAGCCTATGTGCTTTGAGCCACATGGTATGAGTCTTTTGAAGTAACTAAGTCCCATTTTCAGCAGAGACTTATGCACTAAACACTGCAATGGCTTTCTTCCTCCTTTAAGGAGGCAAGGTCTATGATCACTGGAAACTGTTGTCAGTGCACGTAAATTGTAACGTGTTCACTGCATGCCACGTGAGCCGTTTTTTATTGTATCTCCAAATCTAAAAGTTCCCAGTTACACTCCTAAGTTTCCTCTTACCTTTATGTTAATAACAGTTATCCCTGTCTGGACTTGGCTTATTCACGCATCTACTATTAAAGGGTACTTTTTTAAAAAACAACAACAAACAAACACTGCAAAAAAACCCAAATCAATAAAATTCAGAATGGACCTGTAGCCAACTTACAGGAAACCTTTCTGATTTCAGTTACAAAACAAGTAACTTCGGGTGAGACACACAATAGCAAAAAGGTGAGTTCCCTCAAGGGGGAGGAAATAATGTAAATACTGCCAGCGTATTCCTCTTTTGCCACAGTTCTTGCAATGACAGACTGAGTTTCTCTCCTGGATGGTTTACATTATAACATATATCTCTTAAAAGAGGGATGGTGAGAGGACTCAGCAACTTTGGATAGCAAGATGTCTCCAAGCCAGCTTGAGTGGAACAGTAGAGAATGTTTTCTGTTTTATTTAGTTTGCTCTTCCTTTGTACCCAGGTCTCTTCTGCCAGAATATGTAAGAGGAAATAATTGTGCCTATTGCAACTCAATTATGACCATGTGGCTAATACTGACATTCTTTCACATCTTGAGGGACACAGATTGGTGACAGAAAGCAACAAGAATATGTTGAAGGATGTCTCTCTCTTCTGGTTGATAGATGCAGGAATGTGCAGGAGCAACATAGTCGATTGGTTGATAGCGCGCAACTCATCCATAATGATGCGTCTGATATAGCAGTAAATTATTCTTGAGATTGATGCAGGTCATTGAACACCACATTGACAATCCTGTTGTCTGTCATCCTGCTCAAAGCAAGTCAGGAACAGTAGCTGCTGTGATACCCAAATCTACCTTGGGTGCAAGCTGTGTACAGGTGTTCCACTACTAGAAGTTGTTGTCTTCTCCTTTTTTTTTTTTTTGTGTGTGTTTTGTTTTTTTTTTTTTTGTTGGGCATCTCAGCTTCATTGCTAGCTCATTACAAGCAACAGAAAAATGAGTTGAGGTATTTTTAGAGGAGAAGTTTGTAGTCTGTTGCACTGATTTCATAATGACATAAAATTCATTTTTGAAAATACTGGGTTTTGAACTTCAGCAACAAAACATCTCCATAGAAAAGTTGAAAAGTTAATAAATAATTAAGAAACATGCCTGATTGTTGCATGGAAAATTGTAAAAACAAAAACCAAACCTTCAAACTTAAAGCAGAAAGGCTAATAATTCTTAATAATTCTCATAAATTTAAAACTTATGTTAGTCTTCCGGTTCCATGAATTACCATGATATTCTTGCCAGGGTACTCTGGTTCTTGTCTTGTTAGCAATGGCAGAGTTGTCCTCATTTACCTCTTTCAGTTTCTCTTTTCAAGAGAAAAAGGTTGCATTTTTCAGTCTTCCAAGTTGCTCACACTTGAAGATGAGGAAGGAGCCACAAATGCCAAATCTATGTGTTGTACTTAACAGTTTAATTACTAGAGTTAGTGAGGGTGGAGCATAGAATAGCCATATCCTTCTTTAACACATGGGGTCAGCGTGGAGTATGATGTGGTGCATCACAGTAATCTCAACATCACAGACTGGGTGATTAGGCATGACTTGTTAACCTTCTGAAATGTTATTGACTTTTTTTCATTTTTTATTTTTTTTTAACTTAAGAAGAATAACCATAACTGTTAGCTGGAAGTAATAAGACCTGCTTCATTTGGCTGCTAAATGAGTCAGCAGAAAATCCTCAGCTTTTCTATGCAGGGTTCTAGGACTTGACGTCCTGTCACAGAGGGCATGAAGTTTTTCAGATTTGGATGTTTTCCACACTAGACTTCGCCCTGCCAGATATTTACTTGAAGCTGACATCTTGTCACAAAGGGCATGAAGCCTTTCAGACTACTGGATATCTTCCACACCAGACTCTGCCCTGCCAGATACTTTCTTTTAAATTGAGTCCCTTGCGCGCAGTCATGCAAGAGAGTTATCAGCACTCCAGTCTGGACCCTTCAGAATCAGCAAACATCCACGAATGATGGACTTGAAGAAATTCCCAGGAATTTAGACTTTTGATGCATGGAAAAAAAGATTACTTGTTCATAGAAAACCATTGCTTTCTGGGCAGTTCTGCATTTTCCTCTATGCTTTTGTTCCTGAAGCTGACCTGCTGAATACAAAATCCTGACAGAGAGATGAGAGTTAGGTAGCAACTTTTTATATAATTTTGAGACTTTAAAAACTTGAAGTTTTTTAAGTTCGTGTAGACTCTTTATGTACTGTTTCACTAAGTGCTGATCTGAGTATGTGAAGTCCTACTTTTATGCGTAGAACATGTACAAATCTGAAGTACATGTAAAAATCTGTAATTACATATACCAGTTTTATTGAACATTCCGAAATACATGCGGGTCCTGATGTTCCTTGAGAAACTGCAGTATTTCTCTCTCTTACTTGTTGATACCCCTGTTGGCGTGACTCCTTGTGAACCACTCATTCAACTACAGACAATTAGGGTTTGCAGCGTGTTTCAAGACACAGTAAAGAACAAGAGCATTTCATTCACATAATAACAACCATTGAGTCCATGTTGTTGTTTGCTTGCCCAAACATGCTGTCCCCCTTCTTGGCATGATCCATGCGGCTTGCCTTGGTTTTCTGGTTTCTTGCCTCAGGTGAAGATATGAGGACAGAAATTCAAGCACAGATCATGAAAAACAAAAACTGATGAAGATAGGATAATATATGATTTCCTCATGTTCTCTGATGTATAGAAGTTTAAGGGATCCTTTTTCTTATTATTCCTTGAACTTGTCAGATCTCCCAGGTGGTTTATCCAAAACGGTAAACCATTCTGTCCTTTCTGAGTGTCTGAAACCTATGATAAAACCAAGTACTAAATATTAACAATTAAAAAATAGTAGCATTCTTTTCTGTTTTTTTTTGCTTTGTTTTGTTTGTGGGTGGATTTTTGTTGTGTGTGTTTTGCTTCGGTTTTCTTTAAAGACTTTCAAGGAGCTTTTTAAAACATCTTGTGTACTTGGGGTCTGCACATATCATGCAGTAGCTTACCTATAGTCTCAGAATTAAATTCATGTACAAAGAGGTTCTGGACAGTTTTAAGATGTAAGGGATATTGAGAATATGAATAAAGGGTAGATAGTAATTGTTATTCTCCTGGACTTTTGTGCCATCATTGAACACTGTTGTCTCTAAGATAAATTCTCCAAGAGCAGTTGCCGAGAGCAATGTATCCTCTGAGAAGTGATTTAAAATTGCTCTTCAACTGCTGGATACCTTGTTTGTAGAGTCCCACAAAAATAAATTCTCGTGCTGGTCCTCCTCAGCAGTTACAAGATCACTGGTCTGTTGACATGGCTTCAAGTGACTTTCTGGTAGAGGTAAGATGTAGCACTTTCCTTGGAACTAGGCCGAGGCTGAACACTTGGTAAACACTCAAGAAATAATAGATTTCATGACTATGGGCCAGAATGCTTGTTTTTGTATGCGTTTGGTTTTTTAACTTGGCTTTTCACTAACTCAGCAATGTACGTATTAAAAAGAAAAGAGCTATTATAGATTCAAACCATAATAAAACCTAGAATCTTTTGCCCTCTCAAAACAAGATACTTCACAGAGCACAATTCTCTCCCTGCAGAGAAAATGAGAGAACAGACAATACATGACAGATTATTCATATTCCTTGGGTACTGCGATGATAAACATTGTACATGCTGTAGAACTTGTATTACGCTACAATAAAAAGTGGAAGTAAAGATTGTCCAATATGTTTCTCTATTCCCAGAATTAGAAGCCCCTTTGTTTCTTTTGTACATTAAAATGTGCTTTTATAACTGAAGACAAGTCTGTAGAGACTCCTAAATCAGTTACAGACATTCTCAGAGTGAGTCCAAATACTGTTTGAAGACTGCCATGGCATACGAGTGGACACATTCTTACAAAGCCACAACTCTTCTAAAATGAAAACAGAATATTCTGCAAACTTATTTTGGGAAAGGTGCTCATGTATTTATGATTGAAAGTTATTCTTATTCATAGTTTATGTGCAAAAAATTGTCCATAGGGAGTTTGGATGCTATTCTAAAGCTCTGTGTCATTTTTCAACTTGTCTTTAATTTATCCTGAAGTTTGAACGTAGAGTGTATAAGACAGAGGATGTTGTTAGGTTGGAGCCAGAGTAGTTGAAAATAACTAAAAAAGTTAAACCAACAGAATGCCACTGCAGGCAAATGAAAACCTACCTACTCACCTTTTTCCACACTTTTTCCACTGCAAGAGGAAGCTTCCTAACAAATGGAGGGAACTCCCTGTGACCATGACTTGGATGTGTAAACGAGACATTTCTGCCTTTCCGAGACCTGACCCTGAGGAGAGCAACTGGGCTGTGACTCCTTGTCGTCATGTGGGTTGGGGATGAGTTTGTCCACATCAGAGTTTGTAAAACTGGTTCCGGGGCTCTAGTCTGCCCTGGTTTGCATGTATTGGAAACAGCAGAGTGTGGCAATTACAGGTTTTTCCTAGTTGCTTTTGATGTCTTTCTGGCATTTGAGCATTTCTATTTCCACTAGAACTTAAAAATAAGAAATGCGAAACCTGAATTGGTGCTAAATGCAGCTAAAGGAAAGGTTCCTTTTGATTTGAAGACGTATTAGAGCAACGTATCTTGAAAGCATTCACTCCTTACTGGTGCCAGCCGGACTTCCCTTAAGATTCATTTGAAAAAACCACGGCTAAGTTGTGTCTATCTATTCAGTTCTGGCAATATGTTAGGAATAACTGATTTACCTCAGCAGAGGTAAATAGCATAGATAAAACCATTATTTCTTGACTACTAAAACAGTAATTGCTTAGAAACCCAGAGTTATTGAATGTACTGAAAATGCTTTCTGTGTTTGTTTTAGAAAGCCAGCGAACACCTGTACTACCTCTGTCTTAAAATCACCTGCAGTATTTAGTAAACATAAGGCAAGCACAGGAACTATTTGTTTGTTTGTTTTTTTTTTTTTCCAGGTTGTCCTCAAACTCGGCATCCAAACCAAGATGTTTAGATTTTGCCTCAATTCTAAGGAAAAAAAAAAAACAAACAAACTTTTGTTTCAATAAGGGCTGTCTCTGTTGGTAACGTGTTGGGGGGGTTTTTTAATCCCATTCTCGATTTCTTAGGAGAATAACAACTTTGCTTTTATTTTTAAGACCTGATTCTGTAAGGTGGGGAGCTGTTCCTGAGCTATGCTGAGCACTCCAGGCTTGCACGGAGGCATTCTGCACTCCTCAAGTCTTAAGTCTTCTAGCCTTACATTAAAAGCTTAAAATGTTAGTAGGCACTGAGACACACACTGAGTCAGTCTTCATTTTATTGGTGCTGCGTAACAGCAGCAAAATGGTTACTCAGAATGTAGATACAACAGAGGGGAGGCAGCTAACATGAGATTAATTGCTTCACGTTATTAACAAGGCCTTTGTCTTTGATTTTGCAGAAAGGTACGTCTGTCTGTACCCCCTGCAGTTGTGCGGTATAAGAAATGTTCAGCTCTTGTTTGGAAGCTTCAAGTACACAGGCTCAAAAGAAATAAAAAACACCTTCCCTAGAAATATTGTGTAGCTGGTTGGGATCTTTGTATTCCACCTAAATAGCAAAGTATGTCTTTACAACTTTGTGCATTGCCCTTTCACAGTAGTTTTTATTTTTCTTTTAGAGAAGAGGGAGAATGGAGGTTTGTAACAGGAAATATAAATATTACGAAGTTAAAATCTGTTTGGTACCTTTCACGGCGGTGTGGAAATGGTTAGTATTTCTGCCGAAAAGTGAGGGCAGTATGTTTTGAATGCCTTGTGATGTTATTAGAACACATTTTTAAATTTTTTTTTTACAAATGTGTTCCCTGTGTACAGTAATTCTGATGACACTTGCATAGTAATGATGGTAATGGTGTGATAGATTATTCACAGTTGTAATTATTATGATGCCATACTTTTAAATTGTGTAGGGAAAAGTATTTAAGATTTTTTTTTTATGTCTTTTTCCAAAACCTCAGGAAATCGCTATTATTTAAATAAGACAGAATTATATTTTTACACCTTAAGGGGTGCGCAAGAGAGATTCTCTGTAATAATGTGAAAGTGCCCAAAGTAAAACAGGCATGGAGAAGCTACATTAACATATCTGTAAAGGAAAAGTACTGTTTCTTGGCTTTTGTGGCTCTTATACCCCATAGTGCTAGTGTTTTACAGTCCTTCCATTGTCCATTACTGCAAACACGTCCAGATGAATTCAGCGTTTAATGTTAAAAATCTTATAACATGCCAGTTTGATTTGTAGCCCTTCATATCATGGAATGCTAATTAAAATCATATTTTTGCATATGTCATGCCTTTCATGTACATATGCAAATAGAGTCTATTGCCTTTCAGCTATTAGTAATTAACTTTATGAAGGACAGCTGTAATACATAATTAACAAAAATGTTTGCAAGCCCTTTTCACACTGGAAGTTACAGCAGTAAAATTTTTGCTTATCGAGAGAACCATTTTAGTTTGAAGCTTCAGTCTGATATCTAAATTGTTTGAAGCAGTCACATGACATAATTAAATTGATGTTATGGTCTTATCAGCAGAAGAATGGTACTTGATAGGCTCCTATCTGTTTCATTATGTATATCACCAAAATTAAAGTAAATGATCTGTGTTTTGTTTGGTAGAAACATAATGCCAGGTAGTATATATTTTCTTGATGCTTTGGACAGTGTCTTCCCAGTTTGAACAATATTCCTGGTCAAAGTGTATTCATGAACATTTGCTTTTTTTGCTCTGTCCTTTTTTTCACAAGGCTATAAAATAACTAAGGCTATTAATTTGTTTCCATGTATATCTCTTTAAATAATTAATGCAATGAAGTTTGACCAGACATAAGTAGTGATTAAAGCATCTGATCTTGCTGTATTTTTGTGTTACTCATTAAAAACAATGGAACTGCTTGTATGAAGAAGGGTCGTAGGATGGGCCCATTAGGCTTAAATAAATTTAAAGGTGTAACTAAAACTGTATTAGTTTATAACATGAGAAAATGTTATTTAGGTAAAATAGAAAACCTTATAAATTAGACTATATTAACAGTATATTGTATAAAGGGAAGCAGAAGCAGGTTTTCTGTTCTTTGACCAGCGGTGTACAGTTATGATTACTTTTTTGTAAGAAAAAAGCCAAGCAACTGCAATCTGAAGACAACCTGTCATTATAGAATAGACTCCCAGATTTAAATCATAGTCTAGCAGGGTTCTTAATTGTCCGTCTTTAAGAACATATGCTCAAGTGCTTGTTCAAAACAGAAAAATAATGTATTTAAAAAAAAAAAAGTATTAATAAAAAAAAATAATTTTCGGGCGTTTTCTGTTTGTTTGGTAGGGTGGCGTTTGTGATGAAGAAGCATTTGAATACTCATTTACTGGGCAAGCATGGAGTTGGCACACCAAAAGAAAGGTAACCTACTATAAAATATCTTCTCATTTTACCTTATACAATATGTGGAGGCCTTATCTGGAGTATTTACCTTACCTAAAATGAAGTCACCTGGACCTTTAGCTCAACTCCAACTATAGAGAGAACTAACCTGCTTAAATGGTCTGCCAGTGTGGTCCTTATGGCATGTCTGTGGGTGTCAATAGAAAAATTGCTGTAGAAAGCAATTCTATGTAAAATGTGTAGGAATTGCACCTTTTTGGATGTTTTTTTGGCAGGTGATATTATTTTCTAAAAATTTCCATAGTTGTAACTGTCCCTCCAAGTACAAAATGAAGTTTTTATTTTTTTTTTTCCTTGCTGGCCTTGATCCTTGCAGGTTTATAAAATGATTTCCTGAGATTTATGTTGACCAATGAGGTCAAAGCCACAAAGGAATAAAAAATAAAGTTTCCTTAGT
Organism: Dromas ardeola; assembly: GCA_013398915.1. Classification (NCBI taxonomy): domain Eukaryota; kingdom Metazoa; phylum Chordata; class Aves; order Charadriiformes; family Dromadidae; genus Dromas; species Dromas ardeola. The sequence continues at coordinate 292,104 of VYZM01002148.1, read as the reverse complement.
GTTCTTGGGCAGGAACAGAGTTCTGTTGGTTTGACTATTTAAAAAATGAATTAATTTGTTTTTTCAATCTGCATGTAGTTACTTATTTTCAAACTTTTTTTGCAAGCAGGTTGTTTTTTTCGTGGTTTAAAATGCAACTATGTTTTACAAACTAAATGGCACTGTGATTGCAGATAAATGGGTTTTGCCTTGGATTTATTAGGCACGTTGTGGCATAGCTACTACTATGTCATTGAAATTTTGGGGCAATTAAAAACTTTATATGTTTTGGATAGCCAAAAGATGACATTCTTTCTCTGTCTGGGTAGAGGGAGGTGTCCTACCTGCAGGGTTGTTTCCTGGATATTTGATACTGTTTCAAGTATTACTGCCTTGTAACTCATTCTTCCAGTGTAGGCTTTCATAAATAAAGAGTATTTTCTGGTTTTGATATGAAAGAAGGGGAAAATAAATGATAGCTAGGAATTGTAGGAGAACACTGCAAAACTCCTTCTGGGTCATGTTCATTTCTTAAGAACACTGGAAATGGTAGTAGATTAGACCTTTTCCTCACAAGTTCATCACACTTAAATCACTGAGTGACCCAAGATAGAGTTGTAAATTGACACACCTTATACACCTTATGATTTGACTAAGCACATATTTAAGTGGTGCTTATATTTTTAATGAGATTTCCTCTACAGAGTGTTTAAGCAGAATTTCCCTAACACGTGGTTATTTAAAGAGTTTTGAGATGTTCAGTTTCATCTAAAATATAGTATGATACATTGAAACAACAATTACAGTTTCATCATAAAAGATATTGCATTAAAGTTTATGCTGGTTATCTTTTGTCATAGCACAACAATTACAAAAAATGTTTTGCTCTGGTGGCTTATTTTGTAACTGAAAGCATTCAATACCAGTATGTTCTTTTACAAGGGGGTACTTACTGTATAATCATCATAAATACAACATAGAGATAACTTGCGTTACCCTAGTGAGTATGTGTGCAATAAAGGATACATACAATAGATTTCCAAATATAGTATCTTAGCCTGAGAGGCATATTTTTAGCGATCATCATCTTGAAATGAATTCCTAAACAAGCAGGATGCTATAATCTAAATTGGTTGTTGCTGGCTTTTGTTTGTGTGTTTCTTCTGAAAGCCTTCTGGCTCTTTCCATTTTCCCCATTTCTTCCTGTATTCCTCGAAAGATTTCTGGCTGGCCCGCCAGCATGGTGTGAGGAGGAGGAGAAGGAGGGAGGTCCCTCCATGCAGTGGCAGGTTCATGGCCCTTGAAGCCCCGGCTGCCCGAGGAGCGGAGAACCCAGCTCAGACCTGCAACCTCCCTGCCCCATCTGCCAGCTCAGGCTGTTGCGGCTTCACCCCGAGGCAGCATAAACAAGCCGTGTTTGAGTGACTTCATACTCACTTCTTTTGAAACGTCTTCGTCCATCTTCTGACTGTTTCTTATCTACAGTACCTTTTTAGCTGGCACTTCAGCTTAATGTAGAGCAGCATCAAATGGTAGTGTCAGAGCTACGACAAAGTAATTTTCTAGTAGCAGTCCCTTACTGGTGATGGTGGATGTTTAAGCCACGTGATCTAGTGCAGTATGTACCAAACCGCTGTTGCTTTTCTTTCCACCTTTCCCTTCCTATTATGAGAGAGCTTGATGCCTTTTAATGGCTTTAGGAACCAAAGAAATCCTTCTTCAGCATGTTAAACAATAACTTTGGGTATAAACGTATTATAAATTAAGTTACATAGTTTTCTTACCTATTTAAAACATTAATGCCTTGATTATAATTTTGCAAGCTTGCTATTTTTTAATTTCTCTAGGACAATATAATTAGTTTTTCTTTATGTTTTGAATTTGATTCTGCCCTCTGATACATTGCATATAATAGCAAATACTAATAGAAGCTAGCTAAATAGGCTGTGACAATTAAATTAATAATGCATTTTATTTGCAAGTGTTTAGTCTTCATGGTTTGACTGATATATGCAAAGATGGTAATTTATTAAAAGTAAATTCATGTAATTGTACTACAGAGTTTGATGGACCAAAAAAAGTTGTCAGCATGACTATCATCAAAAACAGAAAATTGAAATAAGTTCTAAAGGGTGCTTGAAAAAAATAGTTATAACCCATACACCCTGAGAAATTGGTACCCTTTAAACAAACTTCTCAAAAAGGAATTTTTGGTGACAAACATCAAGATAGTTCTGAGAGGGAGAGAAAAAACACATTTACAATTTAGTAAGCAGTACTGAACTAGCGCGCTTTGTTTTTGCCACCTTTCCATAACCTATAACTAGTGCTTTTTTGTATGCACGAAAGGAAGGTGTTATGGGGGCTGTCGAAGTGTTTGCATGTGGAGATATAGAAAACAAGTATAATTCATAACAAGATTACTACTAAAACATCTTTTGTTTTGAGGTGGTTTTTTGGTTTTGGGAGTTTTTTTGGGTGGGGGGGAGGGGAGACAAAATTGATTTAAGGGGAAAATACTGTGCAGTTGAAAAATCACAGAAGCTTATAAAAAACAGCCTTGTAGTGAAATGTCTGCACATTTCAGCCACAAAAACCCCTACTGCCTAGTCCATTATGATCATTACCATTTAATAGCTAACGCAAAAGTGGAATGTTTTAACACAAAAATTCCTCTAAGGTATTTTTTCCTGTTATTGGAGCTGTGATACTGATTTATTGTCAACTTGAATGTGTCTCAAAACTGGCATGTTATCTGCTAAGTCCAAGGCCAGTACATATTTGGTATTTCAGTGTCAGTAATCTTCATGGGACCTATAACTATATCTTATTGGCAGGATAAATCTTTGGCTACACCTTTATTGTGTCTAGGAGACAATGTGGTTGAGGACAAGGTGAATGCATCAGTAGTGTTAATGGTGCCAAGTTCTAATTTCTGTTACATCGTTATATTACTTAGGTGTAAATTCTGGCACAACACAGAACAAACAGAGATGTTTCACTATTGAGTTTAAGATACATGCATACATACACACAAAAATATGAGCAAGAAAATAAAAATAAAATCACAAAGTCATTCATCAGTGAGACTGAATTTTGCCACTATTAAGCACAACTATGGATATTGAAATTTTTCATATGAAAAATACATTTAACTATCCTTTAGAGGGTTTTTTGGGGGGGACGACACCATTATTAGTGTACAATTTATAGTATATGAGACTTTAACTAGAATTTTATCTGATGCATCTACTTAAACTATATTTTATATAAATATACCAGAGAAAGGCTGTTTTTTTTTTTTTTTGAGTACCTCGTCTTCCTTATGAATTTTAAATGATGAATTGCCTCTGAAGTAACTTTTTTTGTATATGAGTAATCCCATTGAGTCAAATAGGATCATTCATGTCTATAGAGTTACGTGGAGCACACACACTTCCTGAACTGGAATCTGTGTTACAAAACATTTTCTGTAAAGGTCATTAATAGTATGTTTGGATTTTGTAAGGTTGTTCTGGCATTTTTTCATGTGCATTAACAATGGGATCAATGTAACAGTGGTAGTATCATTGTATGAAGATCATGTGATTTTCAAGTAATCTTAATTGATTGGAAAAGCTGTGTAACTATTTCAACTGGAGAGCAACAGCTGTAAGTAAATGCCTATAAGCCTGTAGTAGCAGCCTAGATAGATATGAGATGCTTTTTCAAATGTTGGAAGATAGTGTACTTCTAAAATCTGCGTATTTTTTTACACAGCTGCTTTGAAGTAAAAAGAGGAGTTAAAAAGTAAAAAAGGAGCATGTTGTTTAATGTGCTTGCATAAGTCCCCATGAATTTTGGGATATCAAATGGTACTAACGTGTGGTATAAATATCATAAAATACACAAGACCACATGATGTGTCACTGGAAGGCATTATTGAGATTGGAAAGAAAAGTAGGAAAAATGAATAGGAGTTGGTATTTTGTAAATGTTCTTTTTTTTTTTAATGAATTGCGGTGTCCTGATATTTCCATTTTAAATGTATAACTAGGAGTGCATGAAGTCCATCAGTCCAACCCTCTCCTATTTAATTGAACCATTAATCCTTCTTTTGAAACATTTTTCTTTCTTTGAGTAGAGAAGTTTCTGGTAGTAACTATTTGATATGCCTGTTTTGGATAATATTACCCTGTACCTGCAAAGTAGAAAGATCCAGTTGATGTTACAGATGATTTTGGGGAAAACAAGTGGTAAAAGTGACAGTGTGATGCGTCATACATACATATATGTATGCAATCATCTTGTAATAACTTACCCATATTCTAAAAGAATGAGTAAGGGACTGTTTTACAGAAAGGTTTCCAGTTAGAGGTGTTGGTAGTACGTATGGATACACAGAGGAGAGGCTACCTGTAACCACTGGAGGGTGATGTGCTGAGTCTTGCCCTCAAGCTTTGTCATCACCTTTTTCTGCTTCTTGCAAATAATTTTGAGCTTTTCAACTGCAACTTAACATTACTAGGTAAACTGAATGGGAATGAAAAACTTAATTGATTATTTCCTGCATTTGGCTTAAGAAGGATCTCAGGGAGTTACAGAATCATTCTTTAGAAAAGCCCTAAGGAAGGAATTGTAGCTTTTCCTTGAAGTATTTATGAGTCAGAAGCTTGTGATGGGAGGAGGGGAGTGAAAAGGACTCAACATTTTAGCATTGGTTAGGAGCTAAAGTTTTACCCAAGATCTATGTAAAACTGTCAGTATTTTGGAGGCTTACTTGACCTTCGAAAAGCAATATTTTCCTGTGGAGTTGAGCTCTTGGCTGGTGCTGTACTGTTTCAGAGCTTGCTGCCCAAGTGCTCTTCTCTGTCTGTGGCGGACCCAAGGAACATGAGGAAGCCATTAGGGTTACCTGAGCTTTGTCAGGTACTTGAAATAATAGATGATGTGCTGAAAATTCACAGCTAGCTTTCCTCTTGGCTTGATGTCTGTACATGCATCATATGCGTGTGCTTCTCTACGAAGAAAAGAGTGGGCAGCCATTTATAGTTTTGAAGACTGATTTCACAAAGACAAGTGATAAATGCAGCATCTTATCAGAAAGAAAAATAACAACTGAAGGGCTGTAAAAGAATGAAGTTATTTTACTAGTGCTCATTATTTGTTCTTCCTATCAAATCCTGGCAATCTTATAGTTTAGTTCAGAAAGAGGGGAGGTCTGAAGTAAGTTGTCCCGGTTTGAGGTAAAACAGAACCAATTTTCTGATTTGTAATTTTACTTTTTAGCTGGGCCTCTTCTAACTGACCAAAGTTTGAAATTAGCAGCATATTGTTCAGAAACTGTTCAGTCTCAGAGTGATAAGACTTGATTATACCAAGGAATGGTACGCACAGAGGCTCTTGCTTATACTTACTGCTATAACAACCAAGGTCAGCTCACTTCTCTGTTTGTCCCGTTAGAGGGTTGGAAGCGGAGAAGTGTAGAGGGGTCCCCCCTATAGGGAGGAGCGGACAGGACAGGTGACCCAAACCTGACCAACAGGGTATTCCATCCCATATGCATCACGCTCAGTATAAAAGCTAAGGGATCAAAGGGGCAAGGGGGCTCTGGCTCGCGTTTTCCTTCAATGGCCGACGGCTGAGGAGGACCCTGTCTGTTCGTCTGCCTTCGGTCGCGATCCGAGCACTCCTGACTCTAGTTCCGGAATTCAGCTCCTGTCCGTCGCTGACTCCAGTCTGGGACTTTCCCTGTGTCTGCTGGTGATGCGATCGTCATCCTGGGAGCTGGATACGGTTTTGTATATATTGTATACTTTTTTTTAAATTTTCTTATTATTTCTTATTTCCTTATTTATTATTATTTTCATTAAAGTAGTTTAGTTCTTTTTCTAAACTCGCAAATCTCCTTATCTCTTCCTCTCCTCTCTGCGGAGAGAGGGGGGGGAGGGCCATCTGTCGTTCTGATTGGCCAATCCGGCCAAACCCACGACATAAGTTTATTTTAGTTGTCAGGTATGATGTGAGGTGTTTTGGAAATTTCTGTAGTCAGCAACAATCTTCCTGTTGGGAAGGCTTAGCTGCTATGGGTAGAAGATAGAGGGAATGCCTAATGGGATGCACACTGCCCACAGTGAGCACCTCTGGCTAATTTTAAGCATCGTAACAAGATACAAATGATGATCTCATTGTATTCATAAGCAACCAAGTACTGTCTAGAGCCTAGATTATTAGTTTCATTAGCAAGCGTACACTAACATTGTCTGTGGATCTGTGAAAGATGGTATGGGTAGTTGCTGAAAGCTGCAGGTTTTTTTCACAACAGTCTGTTTCCAAGGAAAACACAGTTTGTAGTTGCATGCCATCAGCCAAAAAGTGGTCAGCCGCAAACTGATCCCTCCTCTATTGCAGTCATCTGAAAGTAAGTTGTTCCAGTCGTGTGTCCCAGCTTGCTTCTTCCACTATGTAAGTCAACCATGCAGGCCAGGAGGGTAAGGATTAGGATGGCAATATATCTCTAAATCCCTTTTTACCTGTGCAGGATTGGAAGCAAGAGAACTGTCCAGGCAGTTACGCAGAGTATGTTACACTACTTTGAATTTGTACAGTGTTGTACTTCGTGGCATTTGTGAACCTAAAATGTTCCATGTCCCGGGTGGTATCATGACTCTTAGCTTTGATCAGTCTATAAAATACAACACAAATATTTATTGAGTACATTGTAAAGGAAATGGAAACATAATCTCTTGACTGTGCTGCAGTGAAATATTTTCCATATATTCTGAGGAATCATGAGGAGTATTTTGTAGATTTTGGAAGTGAAAGCAGAAATGCTGTGGCAAATGCTGTGTATGACTGATGGTAGAAGCTCAGCTTCTAGTTTTAAACCACACACTTCACAGTACTTCCATCAAGTTCTAATGCCATCAGGACTATTTTCCTGCAGCCAAAGCAGTTTCGTAATTTATTAAGTAAGAATGTTTGCTTGTCCAGGTTTACTTAAGTTTCATCACCTGAAGGTGAAAACAAATACTGGAGAAACGTTCTGGGGTTGAACAGTACCATAAACACAAATCTCAAATCACCCCCTACAGTGCTATAACATTTTAAATTAAAAAAAAAAAGAAGTTGACCAAGACTGAAGTGCTAAAAATGTGGAGGGCTTGTTGTATTGTAAAGACAATCTTCTGCATTACGAGCCCTCATGGCGTGCTCTGCACTGATCTCTGGTGGGTAGAATCGTAGGACAGCCTGGGTTGGAAGGGAACTATAAAGATCATCTGGCCCAACCTTTCATGGGAAAGGGAGCGTAGAGGAGGTGATCTCACAGCCTGTCCAGTTGCATCTTGAAAATCTGCAGTGATGAGGACTCTACCATGTCCCTGGGGAGGTTGTTCCAGTGAATGGTTGTTCTTACTGTAAAAAAATTTTCCTATGCTAAGGTGAAACCTCTCCCAGTTCAACTTGTACCTGTTGCCCCTCGTCTTCTTCGCGTGGCTCCTTGTGAAGAGAGAGCCTCTGTCTTCTTTGTAGCAGCCCTTTAAGTACTGGAATACCATGATGAGGTTTCCCTGAGCCTTTTCTTCTCCAGGGTAGTAGGTGGTGGACAGAAAGCTGGCTCTCCAAGCATTGGCTTAGGGACAGGTTGTTTTATGCAGAGACTGTTGCTGTTGTCTATTGATAGTATATTTGGTAAGGAAAGAGTAACAATAGCATTCTGCATCTTAAAACACCTTTCGGTCCTGGAAGGGAAGCTGAATGGCACTGTTCTGTGTGTAGGCTTTTAATCCAAAAGAACCCATGATCTTTAAATTACAGTATAAATTTACTTTGATAAACAGTAGTAACTATGAGGCTTCAGAAGTCAGTTTCATACGGATTATTCCACCTTCTCTTGGTGTCGTTCTGAGTTGAAATACAAGGTGTTATTCTCTGATGCCTGATAAATAGTTGTCCCTTATAAGCAATATATGGTACTTGCTGGGTTTTGCTAGATGAGAGTTTGCATGGCAAAACTACTGTCAGAAATTATTACCGCACAACACCTAAAGGTTAGAGCCTTAAGAGCAATGTGGCAAAAAAAAATGCTGGAACTGACTTTGTGCTACTTGTGTTACCAGCCTTTTACTTGCATCGTGGCTAAACTGAGGGCTGCCGCCTCTGAATTCCTTTATATGTGTATGTATGTATGGAAGTAAAATATGTATGTGGTGTCTTTTGTAGAAAACCTTAATATGCTCTTTAATAATTTATTATTTTCATGTTAATTTATTAGTTTCATCCGATCCAAGAAAAACCTTCTTTGGAGAATGGGAGTCTATTGGAATTATAGCCTGAATGCAGATGTACTTTCCTAGGCTAGAGAACCTCAGATATATAGTAGCACATTAATGATAGTGAGCAAAATAAATAGCTAGCCATGCATGACTGATAGAGGGGTTTAGCACTGCACCCTTGGAAACGGGCCTTTGGATTAGCCTTGGGTCATGGATCTGTGTGCAGT
>VYZM01002148.1:266504-281504 GCA_013398915.1 Dromas ardeola | reverse complement strand
GGAAGTAACTTTTTTTTTTCTTTTCATTTTTTTGCAGATTTTTCTGTTCTTTGTATGCTTTGTTACAAAAACTGGTTGGGGAAATTAGAGTCATCTACAGAAGAAGATGCATGGGTTTATTATATTACTTAAAGAAGCTGGCTTTTTTTTTTTTCTTTGTTTCAAATTTTGCCACCACTCTGCTGTAGCAACTAATTTGTTTTTTCCCCCGAAAGACTGGCAGCAAAAAAGACTTCCAACATCTCTATTTATTGTATACTGTTTGGGTTTATAATATTTTAGAGTACACACTTGTAAATTAAAATGATTAAAAAATTCACATTAGGTCTAAGGGCATAGTGATTTTTTTTTTTTTACGTTTCCTATGTTTTCAAACGAATTAAAATATAACAGTGCAGTTAACATCAAATCATAATGATAATTTGTTAGTTAAAGGCTATTTCAGTCTATAAAACTTTGATTACTTGGAATTTAGCTGCGGTTTTATGAGTTTTCCCATATGATTGCCCACAAATTTTTATGTTGACTAAATTGTAAATTGTTTAAACTGTTCAAACAAATTACTTAGCAATTAAACCTTCAGCAAAATTGTAATTCATTTTAAATTTAGCACAGAGGTTTGATGCTCTTTATTGAGGAAAATAACTGAACAAAATAGTGAAATATGTAAATTCTGAATCCTGCGTGAACAGTCCCCCATAGGACAAAACATTCCCAACACTGTGGGTATAGGAAAGCCTTCCAGTAATGTGAATTAATTTTGCAGTAAAGGGTAGCTTGAGGAAATTCCTGCTGCTGAATATCATCCAGATTTTATGATTTCCAAATTTTTTCCCCATAGGGTGTTTTGCGTCTAATTTTTAATGCCTGAAGTCTTAATATTTAAACATAAAAGCAATCTACTGGATACATATTTCTTCTGTATACCTGAGTGTGCCAGTAAAATAACTGCAGGTGGAAGGAATGCAACAGCTACAGAAAAAACACAGATGAAATTAAATAGTTTTATCATTGGGATTTTGAGGATTTTGTTTCTGTTTTTTGATCAACTCATTTCTAGAAATTTTACCAGTACAGCATACAAGTGAAAGAACGTGCATCTCTGGAGGTTTTGTGGTTTTTTTTTTTTTGTAGTTGGTTTCTTTTTTTCTCTCTCTTTTCTTTTTTTTTCCTAAGGCTTTAATTTTTCTATAATTGATATGTCTGAAACTTGTGGTTTTTAAAAAGACTCCTTGCTATCTTCGTTATGCTTATGTAGTTGTGTAGATTGCTTCGTATAGAATGATGTTTAGCTTCGCTATCTCTAGAGCTGCAAGACAAATACAAGTGTAAACACTGAGCAGATGCATGATTTTACATAAGAAGACCTTACTCCTACTTATCATATTTGAACTGCTTGTGTTTGTACACCTGTGGCTCACTGGCAGTACCCTTCGTAAAATGAATTCTTGGTTTTGTACCTTTTGTATAAATACACGGCTCGTTGAAGAGAAATGAGAGATAATTTCTAGCATTTCAGATGCACGGCCTTATTTTTGTTGATTGCCATCGCGCTGTGTAGTGCTGTACACTCAGAGTACTTCAAGCAAGGTCAAGATTGGGACACCAAAAGCCGAGTCCTCCTGTTGGCTTTCTGAAAATGTCCATACAATTTCGCCATCAACAAACCATTGATGTCTGAGAGGGGTGTGAAGATGACACACTGATGTAAATGGCCATCTCGGAACCTCATGCGGAAAACGGCTACTGTTTGTGATTCAAGCAATATAGTTGCCCGGTTTCTGACGCATTAAGCTGGTTCCTTTCCAGCTGTTAATTGAAAAAGGAAAACAGTTCTTCTGATTGTGAAGTTACTGTTACCCATTTATAACTATGTTTGATGACTTCACTCATGGGAGAATTCATGTAAGGGAATAATATTTTACTTCTACAATAAGGGAATCCTGTATGCCTTGAATTTTAAGCACCTTGCAAATAGGCAGAACCAGTTTGTTAGACCACTGAAATTTCATCTTATTTACTTATTTGTTGACATTTTTGCTTGGCAGTTTGCTGACTCTTTAGTGGTATAGTCAAAAGACAGCATGAGGGCATAGAGGTACTAGCACAAATAGATTGGTTTATTAATTATTTTGCTTTATGGTATATGCCTAGCAAGTGCATATGCACAGAGTTAGCTAAATACCCATTTATACCTATCTAAGTGAAAGAAAAGCATTAAAATATTTGCAATCATCTTGAATCTCTAAAATGGCTGATAGTTCGTATTTCATAAAGTCACACATCTGAGAAGCTGGCTTTTGCAAAACAAGCTCTCTGATTATCTGATATCCTCCGGAAGGTTAGGAGAGTTGTTTCCTATATTACTTAGGAAAAAATTTCTTTTTACAATTGAAAATGTCAGCATCAATTTAAAGTAACACTAAGCATGTGCTTGCTTTCTGAATATTATCCTCCTCCACCTCCCCTCCAACCACCCTGCTGAGGATCTAAGTGTGACAGTTTGATTAGATCATCAATCCTTACTGTTAACAGCACTTTTCCTGAACACCTGGGTTGCTAGGTCACATCTGAGTTTAGCTACCGTTGTTTTAGTGACCTAACGTGCATTCACCATAGCAATTTACATTTGGTCCTCAAATTAAAAGTTACCTTAGAACAACAGTTTGCTTTGAAATGACCTTTGTTCTCATGTGAAAGTTATGCTATATGATGTGATAAAAACTATAAATGATGAAACAGATTTTTGTATTTGAGACATGGTTACCTACTTTGATAGAGCTCTCACATAAGTCTCTTTAACTGCTGCCTCAGAACCAAAGCTTAATTATAAATATGTCTCCTACTTAATTCTCCGTCAGTGCAGAAGAATTCTACTTACATTACTCGATTTTGATTAAATTGTATTATTCTATACTAAGTTAAATAATCAAATTTGTCACATACTTACAACATTTTTATACATTTTCTTTCCTAAAATCTACTTTTGATGTGTCAGTACAGTCTGGTTCCAAAAAAGAGATCTGAAGGTGAGGTGTAGAATTAAAAAATAAAAATATTTTCTTAAATTTTAGTTATATAATAGTTGAGGTCTTTCCCCTTTCCTATTGCAAATACAGATTGAAATTAAGAATGCAGTTATACATTTTAAGCCTGATCCGGTGTCCAATTAAATCAGTAGAAAATATTATTTGGATCAGGATCATCAATGAAGCTTAATTTTGCTTGTTAAGCAAAACTCTAATTAAACGATATATGTTTAAAATGATTTTGTATATATGCTCTTGTTCTTCAAGAATGAGTTTACCGTGTCCTCTGAAATACGTGAAGTGCTTACTTGTGTTAAGCCACATTCAGAACATATGCCATAGTGGCTTCTGAGAATTCGTAATAAGAATAAAATATAAAACATGTCGAAGTCTATGCAGGACTAAAAATTCTACATTACACGCTGTATGTTATTTGTAATTCTACTTCACAGCACATGGTAGAGAGGTATAAAGGATCCAGCGTGCACAATCAGAATATAGAAAATGTTGCTCAGTCTTCCATCAGAGTGACATAATATAGGGTCAATAGTATGTTTTCAGATAAAGTTACCATAAACCAGGTAGTGTAAGAGAGCAATTAATTCAAACAGGACTTCTTTATCAGTGATATTATGCAAATAGAAAATACCATCCCTTGATGAAAGCATACTTGATAAAGTTCTTGCAAGGAAAATAATTTGTGGGATCTGAGTAATGTTACATTAATTTTTATATATGCTTGTCTATATATTATAATGTGATAGTTGTAAAACAGTATTAGTTATAAACATCTGAATTCATGAAAACAAAATTTGTGAAAGCTGAAACTTTTTGGGGACAGCTTTCATGTGCTTTATGTTCCTTCACCAGTACTTTTATTTTTTTGAATTTTTTTAACTTGAGAATGTTTATTTGGCTATTTTTGAGTTTGAAGTAACGTACAATAAGGTGATATTTTTTCTGTTTTATTTGCGTTTTACTTCTTTGCTTGCTTGTTTTTTTCCAGATTAGAAGCTAAAATTGCTGAAGTTTGAAATTTGGCCATAATAATCCCTGACTATTGATGGTCACCGTTTTTGTGTGTATATTGCTTTGAATTACCAGATTATCAGTATACTTCCGGTTGTTTATGATAGCTTTTTAGGTGAAGAATATTCTTTGGTTTACAGTTGTTCTCTTACACGTGATTATGATGGAGTGAATTCTGTTCCTATTGAAACAGAACTTTTACCCTTATGTCAAAGGGTGCAAGTTTCATTTTCATTCACTGTGTAAATGTAGGTGAGTGCACTGTTGGGTAAAAAAAGTGTAATAACCACTTATTGACTAAGAACATACACATCAGCTACATACAGACAGATCTGTAGACTAAGTCCTGGTATATCATGATGCTTTTACTTTCCGCCTCTGACAGATGACTTGGGGAGAGACAAAAATGTAGAAATTTAGTCTATATATTTATTGTACTGGGTCTTTATTGAAAAAAATGTACTTATTCATAGAAATATACCTAATGCAAGTTATCAATCTGTAATAGCCATGTGAAGACAAGGCTTTGGTATTCTTCACAAAGATGAAGCTAGGTACAGTCAGCACTTGTATCTCTTCCCATAGAGTGGCATCACCTGAATGTAAGGCAGTGAAAACTGCATTTTCTTCATTGCTATTTACAATAAGATTGCAGGAAATGTCTTACTCATGCTAGTTATATCAAATAAAACCATACCTTTTTGACTGTGTGGACAGGGGCAATTAAGAGAGAGAAATCCACTTGTGTGGAGAATAAAATGCATTTAGTAGACTGTATAGTGTTGGCCAACATATTGCAAACTAATGTAAAACTTAGAACGCTTTCTATATTCATCTGTTTTCTAAAGTATTATTCGTTCTCCTGGCCAGACTTCAGGTTTCCCCCGTGTTGGACAAGCTGTTCTGGGAGTACATGCAGAAAAGGAATTTGGAATCTGCAGCAGTTGTGTTTTCATCTCCAGTGGTAGTCATCTGAGTGGCTTGGGCAGTAGCGTAGCCTTTTTGTGTTTGATTTTTCTCTGCACCGATGATATGAATGTAGTAAAACTTACTTCCAAGGGGCTGATGTGAGCTTGTGAAGCATTTTAAATAGAATTATAATGATATTTTTTTTCTTTTATTGGGATGATGTGATAAAGCTGTTGTGGCTGCCACAGTTGTTATCATGGCAAGGAGTGGGAAAACAGAGGAGTTGTCCTAGCAGCAGAACCTGACTACTGAAGTTGAGTGTAAGCCTCAGCTAGGAAGGGAATGCAAGATCAACTGGTGAATGCTACACTTGCTGAAGGAAGCTGGTGGTAGGAAAAGTTAAGAAATTATTTGTATCTACCTAAATCTCAGAACTTTTCAACCTTTCAGGAGTCACATTTTAACCATATCTCCCTTAAAGCGAAAGATTTGCATTCAATGTTGCTGAAATTAGAGGACTCAAAAGATGGAAAAAGTACATTTGAACATCAGTATGCCATCATCCAAGATTAAAACCAAATTATTTATAATGGTGAGCTGCCTTAATAAAGTGGACTTACTCTTACATGCTACCTATCTTGGTGTGCAGAGGGGTTGAGTGAATGGGAATTTGTAGTGGGAAGTCTTGAGTTACTTCTTGGAGAAAACCATCCAATTAAATCATCATATTGAAAGAAAGAAATTTGGTGCGCTTTTGAAATGCTAATCTGAAGGCCAGGAATGCTTGGGGAGAGAAAGGGAAGATCATACATCTTTCTCCAAATTTAGGACTTCTGATCAAGCCAGAGACAGAAGCTCTTAAGGGTGTAACAGAAGTGTTGAGACCTGGAGAGACTCAACGAAGGATTGTCAGGGAAGGGAATTTCTTGCAAAGGATGCAGAGGCGTCCTTTTCCCCTTTATTTCTCTGTAACTGAGCCAAAACCAGAGCTGTATGGGGAATCAATCCAGTAGACTTTTAGTTTTATTTCCAGGTTGGGTTCAACTGTTCTCTGACTGCAGTTCTCCTGGTTTGTGTTCCACATGATTTCAATGAATGATCCTGGTTCAATTCTGCTTTGAGTGGAAGCTTTTTGTGAAGGCTCAACCTTGGCAGAGTTCAGACTAAGGACTCACATACAGTACCAGCTGGCTATCAAAGGCTTTATTTTCCATTTGGGCTTGACTTAATTTTCTGGTTTAGCTGTTAAAAAGTGTAAATCAGATATCTGATGGAATTTTTTTTTTTTTATTTCATTCTCTTTTGCTCTGTTTTTAATTTGTATTGTTGTCTGTGACTGATTTTACACAGGCAGTTTTAACAAATGCTGTAACCTCTGCGGTATACATCTTTTTTGCTCTGTTAATGTGCATGAGCAAGCTGCTCTAGGCAAACACAGAAAGGAGAAGCCGGGGGACTGAGCAAGAGACTAAACTTGGTATTGATGTGTGTCAGAGGAGAATGATGTATGTCCCAAGAGCGTGGGATTTAAAAGGAGAACAAAGGGCATTGTTCACAAGGGACAAAGCCATGCAAATGGCTCATTTTTTTTTTTCCTTGTTCCTGTAATATTCTGACCCTCTATGAAGAAAAGCTCTAAGGGAGCATAATGATCCTTGAACTGTAATGAAGATACTACATTTTACAGCAGAATCCTTTGAGGATGAATTTTAGTATAATAACAAATCAGTATTATTTAAGTCCTATTAAAGATATGCTACACTTATTTTTTTGATCAAAATGTAACTTACATATTACAGAAGTTCATTTTCATAGGCAATACATTTAAAATGTTTTTATTTTTTACTTGTAAGTCAGATGTTACGTCTCTGCTTTATGACATACCTGTGTGTATATCTACATCTACATCTTGTGTGTTTTAGAGTGCTTAATCACCAAAAGGAATTTGTCACTTTTTGTACAAACTTTTGTTTCCTAATTACACATACAGAAAATTTTTAGACTGAGGGGTCTGAAAGGGTGTAATACAGTGGGTGAAGATTTTTAACCTCTTTGAGTCCCCTTTTCCTTTCTAAACCTTGTCTTCTCCAGGTCTAACGAATTGTTATATTAGTCTTTATAAGAGTTGTCAGGGTTATCTGTCAATGTCTAAGTCAGAGGAAAGCATTCACAAATACAAAAACATTATTCTTTAAGTCTATAGGTTTACTAGGAACATTTTAGAAGAAGCACAAAATAGACAGCAGAGGGGGCCAAGCTCTCTACATCACCAACCCAGTTGCTGTCAATTTGTTACAGTGATTTTGTTCTGTAGACAGAGGTTCTCTGGTTAGTCCATTTAGCTGTTATAGTATTTTTCTGTTCCTGCACTTGCTGGGAAAAACAATGAACATTCAGGGGAGTTTTTTTTGAGTAGCTTTTGTGATTCTTCTTTCTCATACACTTAAAAAAAAAAAGAAAATACACAAACCCAAAAAAACCCCAAACCAAGACGAAGTGCACAATCATTAATTTTCCCATTGCTTCTTTTTTCCTGTAACATTAATGTGATCATGGCTTGAGAATGGGGGGAAAAATGCATTTCTGTGAATATATGGACCTTATAATGCTGAATCACCAAACCGTTTTTTGCGTAGCTAGAAATCCTGATTCATTGACTCGTAAACTCTTTTTCTTGCAAAATAATACATTATATATAAATTTTTAAAATTAGATAATTTTAGAGGACAGCATTTTGGTGCACATCTTTTTTCAGGTACTGTATTAGTTCCAGCGATAACTGATTTATCAAAAAAAAGTGTAAAATTCACATACCCTCTGTTCATCTGTTTGTTTCTTTGCAGGCATGCATGTTTTGCTAACGTGTCACCAATGATAATATCTTTTTGCACCTTGATGTGCCAGTTAGCGCACAGTTTTCTATCTGTTTTACCTTTTTTAGGTCAGTATTTACTATTACTGCCTTTGTAGACCAATATCTTAATTTCATGAGAAAGTGCAGCCCATTAAAGACCTCCTAGTGTTAAGACAGCTTGAGTATTTCTATTCAATGTGATGCAATTGCTGTGGCTTGAAAGGCTTTAATTTTGGGGGTTTATTTGAAAAAATACTGCAAAGAATGTTCCTTTCAGCTGAAAAATTATGTTACTTCTTAACCCCAAATGGTCACTTGACTTGGTTGTGTAAGATTTGAAATGACATTAGCCTTTTGCATCAAGTGTTGCCCCACAGGTGAACCAGTCCCTTTCCAAATAAAAAATTAAAATTAGTTGTATCTGGACTTACAGAAATGGGCTCACTGTGATTAAATCTTCAGCAAATGACTAATACTTTGGAATGTAATGGTATTTTTTTTTTTTTTTTTGCTTTCTTGTACTTGGCTTTAATGTCTTATTCTTGCTTTTTTAAATGAAAATAGATCAAATGCAGCAAGTGGCACATACTACATTTTTAAGGTGACGTAAAATGTCATTTAGTTCCTCTTTCAGGTGACAGACATTCTTCAGCTAGTAGCTGAATTCTGCAGTTTGAAGTTAGTAAAAGGAAATGATAGTGCATACATTTTTCATTAAATATACCCACTATATTTTACAACTATTTTAAAAAACAGGTCTGGAGCCAAAATGGCAATACATGATGTACTGCAGCAGTCCTTGGATTAATGCAGTGAAGATATGACCTCTTGGAAACTGCCTGCTGTGCACGCTTGCTGTAGTTGCCTTGTTTTCGTCAGAGTGCTTTTAAAAAGCATACGAATAGGGACTGCACTTCTAATGAGGCATGTACATTATCAAAAAATAGGGAGGGAGATGGGCAGTGAAAGACTGCTAATTCATTTGTATCGAAGGATCAGGTTTGGGAATGGTTTGTTGTGGCTTTTGGAAGAGTCACAAGAGAACATCAGTCTTCTAGGTATTACTGAACCTTGCATCACTGTGTCTCCTCAGGTATGAGAAAGATAAGGGGGGAGGCTTAGAGAGGTTTCTTCCACTTTATATTATTTATGTTATTTCAAGTTATTTCAGATTATAGAACGGTAATGTGATACAATTCTTGTTCAACTAGTATAGTATTGAACTTTTATTTTGAAGTTTCTTTTTAATATCTTGTCTTTAGAAAAAAAAAGGTGTAAAAAAAAAAAAAAAAGGCAAAGTTACCTTCTACTATAAAAATACCAGAAGAGTGAAGGTGGTCATGCGAATGTAGGAAAATGGCAGAATCACCATTATGTATTTTATGATGCAGTTCAGTATGGTCTCTCAGCTAATACAATGAAGGGTGTTTCTTCTCTTTGTTGATACTGAAACATTAAACCAGAATGAACACTGAGTTTTGGTGCTTTGCTGCTAAACAAGTTGAACATACACTTGTACAGTGATGTATTGCAACGTCCTTGTGTCTCTGAATGCATTTTTGACAGAACCAGAAGTAGGATTCTATACAAAACCTTCTGTATGTAGGGAGGTTGTGAACAGTTTCAGAAATATTCTTTGTTGGGATAGTGCTGGTGGAAAAAAAAATGAAAATGCAGTTCACATCAACTGCTGAAAATCTCTGATGCGTTTTCTCTAACACAGACAGCAACTTCCAAAAATATTTACGAGTCTGCTTTCTGATGAATGCTTGATATCATCCCTTAGGATATGATCTCTTTGTTGGATTAAAGGCACTAGTCCCTGCATTAAATGATGTTGGGTTTTTTCATCCTAATACTCTTTACATGTATCTCTTTTAGATGGTGCCGTCTATTACAGTGCTCAGCCTCCTTACGTTTATCTTCCCTATGAAACAGCTATTGGAGTTCACCGAACAAATTTCTAGATGATTTTCCTCCAACAGTTTGCAGGTTCTGAAAAATCCATTCATATCAAAACCAGATTCCCTTTGCTCCATCTGTGTGTGCGTGCATGTGAGTGTGTGGTATTTTTTATGTTGACCTGAAGATTTGTTTTACTACTGGCCCCGTGTATCTGCTTAGGGGGTTGTATTCCCACTGTGCTGTTTACTCCCATGTTGTCTGATCCATCAGCAATCTAATTCACAGATAGTATCATAATTCATGGTGTAATAGATCTTCCACACTGTTTTGTAGGGGAAACTTATTAAAGATAAAAATCTCATGTGGCAGTTGCCCTTTCAGCAGTTTAAGTTTTTGATTCTTGCTTTCCATCTTAAATGTATACTGATTATGCCTTGACACCTCTCCTACTACCCATTCATTTTTCTGTGGTCTTTCTGACAGACTGACATGAAACTAGTTGCTTTTAGCTTTTGCCATTGCTTTCAAAGCATCTAATCTGGGCAGCAAGTTTTATTTCCTTTGGAGGTAAGTTTCATTTATGGGTTGTTTCGTTTAATCTTAAACTTTTTTGCACAGAAAATTTACCATAAAATTTACCATTAGGAACTGCACTAACTCCGTGCTTAGACTTCAGTCTGCCATAACCGCTGGTCCCAGATATTCCAGTTCTGTTCTTTTGTAGGTCTGTTTCAGATTATTTAAATATCAAGACTTTATTTTGGAGATAGGCAGAATTAGAATGTGGTTTAAAGGCAAATTCAAATTATTGTTCATTCTGCCTGCTTCTAAATATGCTTTTTTGCCACAGGAGGATTTTGAAATTTTTCAATGTAGCAAATATTTTAACAGGAAATTATTTAATATTTTGCTTATTTCTCATCTGTTGGTCTCTTCAGTTGATCAGAAGCTTTAAATGCAGACTTTGATGATAACTTTTTGCTAATCATGCATAAAATGTTTCTAGAAGTCATTTACTTTTTAAAGTCAGAGCAAGCATAAAATGGCTTAAATCCAGAGTGTTTTGCAGAATAACTGATTGTGTTACATCATCTGATCAGAAATTGAGATTAGTTAGGAAAATAAATACAGATTAAGGCATGAGTTTAGATGAAGAGAGTCTTGGCACATCAAGTCAAGTTAAACTTAGGTATTACAGACTGGCATTGGAGTAAACAGAAGTTTGGGCATGATAAATAAGCAGAAAAATTGCCAAGAAACACGTTCCATTCCTGATACCTCAGGATAATGATTATAGATGGCATTTGTGAGGAACTGAACTTTGCAAAAAGTTTTGGAATAATTGGTTCAACTGTTTTCTAAAATGAACAGCTATCATAGCATTTTAAAAGACAGGCCTGGAAGAAAATGTTAGAGATCATCTAGTCTGTTCTACTAATCATAAATTATACACAAACATAAATATTGTTCCCAAATACATGGTTACAATCAAAGTGAAATAATAGCGTGTGCAGCTGAGTGAAGTTCACCAACTGAAGTGTACATTTGGGTTAAGAAGTGAAACCTGAAGTAGGTCGCCAGCAGTAGATACGTAAGATTCTGAACTGCTGTTCTAAGATATTCTTGACAGATGTTTGTGTAATTTATTTGTGAAATTATCTTCTATCGTGCTTATTCCATCTCATAACTTCTCATGCTAAAAACATGATGTTTTGTAAAGTTTAGGAATTTCAAATTTATTGAGAACATATCACATAGTTTTAGACAGGGATTTGAAATTTGGCAGAGGAAAGGTAATTATCCTGGTGACTTCCTATCAGAATGACCTTGCTGTCACTTTAAGAATTTATTCAGTTTATGTACCTCTATATATTCCTATATATTCCAGTTTATATATTCATATAGCAGTTTGTTTGAAGAATAATATTGCTGGCTTCACAGATTCTGGATGGTGTATTCCAGCCTCCATTTGCCTTCTCTATGTATAGTTTTTGCTAAGGCAATGGTAATCAGACATTTCTCCCTGTCTTGTCCTGTCCTCAGGGTCCTTTGTGAACATTGTGCCTCTGATAACTGCTTAGCTAGGATGCCACAGAGCTGACTTGCTGCGTCAGGGTTGGGAGGTGAATCTGCTCTGCACTGACTCCATCTTCAGAAGATGGATATTGTCAGAGGGATGGGTCATCGAGCCCGACTGTTTCTGTGCTGTCCTCTCCCCTCCTGTCCCTGGTGGAGCCCTGCCTACCTTATCTCCCTGTGATGTGCTAGAAGCATCACCCCAGGACTGTGCTGTTCCCGCTCGACTTGTGTGCTGCAACTTTGATCCTTCCCCTTCTGCATTTGCCCTAGAAGCCTGACATAGGGAGATGTGAGGAAGATGTGCCGTGGAAGGACACAGAGGAGTAGAAATTATAACGATATTTTGCTAAAGGTAATTATTGAGTAGGTCTGTGTAAAAGAGCCATTGTGTAGGCGCCTTTATCATTCCTTGCCCTATTGTGCTGTGATGGGATTAGAGGAGGAGGAGAAAATTTTTCAGAGGAACAAGCCAAAAACTCTAGCTCAGGTATGACCAAACTTTGAGCTAAATACTCAAATCCTTGTATGATGAAGGGGCGCAAGGCCCATGGCACATTTCTCAGATTGCAGGATTGCAACATTTACAAGGGTTGCAATTGGGAGATCCCCAAAGTTCTGGCTGTTCTCTGGTGCCATGCTGGCGTGAAGCTCACTCTCACAGCTCTATTAGTGATGTCAGCCTCCATAATCACATTGGCTTTGGTCCTTCCAGTTTGCATTAGCTGTAAGTCCCTGTGCCATCTCACACCTGCCCGAGTTCCAGGATGAGAGGTGTGCTTGAATAGTCTGTGAGCTGCATGGGGCTGAGGAGCAACCAGCTGGCATTCCCTCTGGTAGCTGGCCAGAAAGGCTGGAGAAGGTGGTTAAGAAAGAGGGGTACAGGGAGGACTTCCTTTGTTATGCATACCACCTTGCACCCTCATTCTGCCCTTCTCACAACTGTCCTTGAACAAAATGAATTAACGTTATGTGATTTCATAGTGTTTTCTTATGATCAATTGCATTATTTCTTCCCCTATTCTTCCCCTATTTCTTCCCCTATGTTCTATTCAGAGCATCAGCTCTGTTGGGAGGGGCACTCTACTTCTCTCTGGCTGTGCATAGTTGATCCTGCATTTTTTTTTTTTTGGCATTTCCTAAATAAGTTCAGTCTCTACCAGCTGACTGGACATGAAGCGTGTGTGGGAGAACTGTCCTTGTGTGACTTCATATCTTAGTACAGAAAAGTAATGGGACAAATACTGAATAAATAACATTATTAGGGTAAAGAGGCATGAACAATAAACAAAGTAAGTTGTGCTAGAAAGCTTTTTTTTTTTAAGACTTTGGTGGAGTGATGTTTTATGTAATGTAAGCTTTTAAGAATGAATTTAGTACTATACGTCACAAAATTTGCTTAGTGTTACTCCATGTGAAAACTGTTGATGGCATTAAAAGGTGATTGTGGGGACAGTAAAGGGTAGCGATAAAACATTGCTTTTAAGGAATGTGGCAACTTGGTGCTTCTAGGATCTGCAGTACGAGTAAATGTAACATATTTGCTTGGGATCTAGGAGAAAGATTGAATGCTACATTAATTACACTCACAGATGGTCATAAAATTAGGATGTTCAACAAGTACAGAGGAGGTTATAATACAAAAGGACAGAAAGGGGTTGGAAATATGGGCAAGAGATAAAATTAGGTGCTCTGGAAAATATGTAAATGAAAACATCTGAAAATATGCAAAATAGGAATATTCAATGGCAGAAAAGTGTTGAAAAGGAAATGTTAAAAAAGATAAACATGACAATGGAAACTGATTAGAAGTGTAGTTTGAACAAGACAGGCATAGAAGAAAGCAGGATGAAGGCTGGGTGGGCAGCCGTTGCGTGCACATCCTGAAGATGTGATTTTCTCTCCTTTTGGGGTATTTAACCTTGCAGTGCAAAGAGTTAGCCCATAAGAAGGAACTTTGCGATTTTACGCCAGGTGAATCATCTCAGCTCATTTCCTTACTTGAAGGACAGATCTGGATCAACTGGTATTTAATTTGATGTCTTCTAGCTGGAGCTCTGGTTTTCATTGACTCACCTGATCCTTGTCCAGTAGTTTTCAGGTTCTAAGAGCAGCAGATCCCATCCTTCCCTGTGATTAGAAGTATGTGTAGAAAAGAGGTGCAGACTGTGGGACTGACTTTGTCCAGCAGAAGCGTTCAAAACAAAACAGTGTAATAGATGATTTGAGGAAATAGGCTTTCCATCATGCTGTGAGTACCACTAGGGTAGTGAGCTGGATCGGTGGGTATCCTTACTACCTACCCAGCTCCCAAGCCTTTTATACCAGAATGGTTCTGGTCCCTGAAAAGCATGGGAAAAGCTTGATAGATCTTCAGGTATGAAGAGTTCAGTGCAGAAGATACTGATAAGCAGTACGGGGCACCTTGAACTTTAGGAAAGGAGAAAAGCACGCTTCAATTGATGTGGAACAGATCTGCTTGCTTTTTAGGTAAAAAGGCATTGGTGCTTGGATTGAGATATTTGTGTAGTCCGTATCCTCAAATGAGAAGCCATCTGTCTGAAGTCTATTTATTTACGAGTTCTAAATTAAAATTACAGTTTGCCATTTAATGTAAAATTTGGTGTTTGTACCTTGTCTTCATCTGCATGTAGGATTCAGGAGTGCTTCCTTCATCTAGTCATTTTGTATGTAATTCAATGAGACCACGTTTGAATTCTTTTAAAAAGTGAAGAAAAGTTGCTATATTATTATTTGATTATAAAATTACATTTAGACATTAATATCCAGTTCAGAGCTGCGGAATAATTTCTGTAAACAAAAAAAGGGCTGCTTGGTGGATGGATGGAAAATCTGGGTCCTGACAGTTTAGGGAGACTGCCAATTTATTGATTGGATGCCCAATAACATGAGTAAAGCAACAATATATAGACTTTTCCAATAGCAGAAGATAACAATTACCCCTAATGCAGGTTAAAATGTATTGCACAGGTGTAGCATCCCATTCCTGCGGCGAGGCTGGCCCTAGCCACTTGAGGCTTGTCGTTCCTGGGAGCCATGGTGAGAGGCAGGTGAGCTGGTGAATTTCCATGCATCTGTCTGATATTGACACATAGCCAAGAAAAGCCATGGAAACATCAGCTCCCTGGAAAGGCATTAGTAGGTTTTGGGTTTGTGGGTTTTTTTTAGGTTTGGCTT
>VYZM01002148.1:243308-266462 GCA_013398915.1 Dromas ardeola | reverse complement strand
TTTTTTCAACTGTACCAGAAAAGCATTAATGATTGTGGGGATCCTGGTTTTCTGATTACATGGATATCCCATTCATGACTGTGCAACTGCTTTGGTCTCTTCCATGTCTGGATGAATTTTCAATGCCTTAAAGGAGATTTCTAAGTGAGTTGAAAATTGACTGAGATGCTCAGCATGTCTCCAGACAAATTTCTTCAACTGCTTAACTACTGGTGTATTGGCAAAACAATTACATGGCCGTGAACTGAACCAGTCTTCATGTTACATGCTGACGTGTTTAGGTCTCCTACGGCACACACAGTTTCACCTGTTTTCTTCATCAGCGTATTCAGTTCTGCGGAAACAGATACATAAAATGGATGTGTGGGATTGACAGTTCTTCCAGGTAGCAAATGCCTTCTGCTGCAGCTGGGACAGGAAAAATTCCCACAGTGGAAGACAAAGTAACTCATCATCTCCAGAGGCACCAAGTAACGGTTGCTGTCTGTAGGTTGTATGTTATTTACAGCTGCAGTGTTTAAGATGGATGAATTTATATAGCACTAACGATCTTCATATAAGTTTCTTAGCTTGGTTTCTTAGTCTTCATATGACTTTCTTAGCTAACTTTACTGACCTTTTTTGGAGATGTCGAAAACTAAAATGCTTCTATACTTAAATACACTCTCACTGTTT
The DNA here is from genome assembly GCA_013398915.1 of Dromas ardeola. NCBI lineage: Eukaryota > Metazoa > Chordata > Aves > Charadriiformes > Dromadidae > Dromas > Dromas ardeola. The sequence goes on along the minus strand of VYZM01002148.1, from coordinate 265,787 downwards.
TACCAGGTTTTGATCCCTTGAATTTAGGTATTGTATGAGTTTGTCATAAAATATACACACTCTGGAAAACATTTCTCAGTTCCTGGTGTTGCTTATGTTTGGTCTTACATCTTTTAGTCATTGTTGGTTGTAAATGCGGTTTTAGCTGCTTTGTAAAGGTATTAGTCTATTACAAGAAATAGGTGGACAGGGCGGGTGGAGTGCAGAAATCACATGATTTCATTTCTTAATTGTATTTAGTGAGAATATGGGCTAACAAGAACACAATTACTTTCACTGAAATGATACAGAAGATCTAGACTTGTCATTTACGAGGACCAACAATTGGTTACTAGTCGTTTAACTTTCCCTCATCAGTCACTGTCTGCAGTAGCAGAACCCAAGGGGAGACTGTGCTGGCTGCTGCTCTTTTAAGAAGTAAATCTCCTAAAAGTAGCTTACAGGACTTGCTGCAGATGTCAGAACAGTGGTTCGTTTCAGCCTGTGCAGTACCCCTAGAATTTTCCAGTAGCTGCTTCAGAGAAGGACTTACAGCTCACAACACATCAGTAAGCAGATACGGAATAACTTGTTCAGAGGGAATTGTTTTTATAAACTCCAGTTTAAAGTTGGTATATACTTGATAAACTACTTTTTTATTTCGATTAGTTTTCCACACTCTTTTGGCCAGTTTCTCAGTGATTTAGTGCCATCATAATTAACAGAAGTTTAAGAACTGGACCTATTTTTTTGTTTGGTTTTGTTAGTATTATTTAACAAAGGTGTTTATGTTAACCACTAAATATTTAAACCTTTTCTAGAATCCACCTTATATATTCTTTTGTGTTTTTTTTTTTTTTTTTTTTTTTTATTAGGAGAGTAGACCGTATCGTCATTTCTTAATGCTATTTGCTGTTACATTTTCATCCTAAGAAGCAGAGTCTGCAGTGTTTCTCCAGGTTGTACGAGTGAGAAACTCTTCCATTGCAGCCTAATGATTCCAGATCTCTTAAGTTATATAAATCTATGTACAATCGAGAAACCCGTGCCCTAAGAAGAGTGTGAAATCTTCTGAAGAATATATGTTGCCAGTTTCTATTCATTCTTTCCAGCTATATGTCCGTGAAGAAGAATGAATGTCTATCACTGACTGAGGTCTTCAGTCGTATTCCAATAGTTCAGGAGGTACCTTGCCATTTACAGGCAGTGTGAGAGACAGCAGTATTTACGTGTTGAGTTAGACTGCAGTTTAAAACACAGAATTGCATAGGGATTATGCAAACTTGAATGAAAAGTGGCCATTTTATTAGGTGTTAGTAGTGCATATGTGACCAATCCTTGTGAGTGCTTTTCATATGAAATAATTTGAGACACTGTTATTTCTTCTGGTCCTTCAATTTTGAAGGATTAAAGAAATCCCCTTTTCACATATGAATGAACTGATGCTGTGCTAGGACTGGTCTTTTTGGAGTAGGATTCAAGTTCAGATTCTTACCTCAACCACAGCCTACCTTAAGGAAGAAGTAGTAACGGACTGAGGCATTCTCAGCCCTAGCTCTCACCTATTTGTTAACTCCTATCAAAATGCTTGTCTTCTGGAAACTTGCTGAATCTCAAAAAGCAACTAGGCTCACAACAGTTGTAGGATTAGAGTTTGCCTCTCCTGCTATGCTGCTCAGGCCCAGGGGGGCAACCAGCTGCTGTGAAGCAGTTCTTCACTGGTGACTGTGTCTTAAACCCGGTGGTTGCTCTAGTAATGCTTTTCTGCCACCCCTGGGAGATGATTGACCTTTCTCCCTCCCTTCCCATCATTGGTGTTCATAAAATGGGGCCACAAATAACCTTTTCCAGTAGCATATTGGAAGTTTTTAAGTATTTGGGTGATTCCTGCATGTGGAAACACTATAAAATCATACTAGTGACAACTGTCTTTGACCACAGTGCTTGTTAGCAGAGTATTAACCTATTTGGACAGGCTCACTGTGGAAAATTCCTGTTGTGTAACTCCTGAACTCTCAATTCATGTTGATACGTTTGAATACTATTAACATAAATTTTCTCTTAAGCCATATACATGTTAAGTTAAAAGGAAACCTGCAACTGTGGTTTGTAACAAGACAGTAAAATATTATTTTAAAATTCAGAAATTAATTTTGTGCTCAAGAAAATAGCTTCCTCCACAGCTGTTTTGGATAGGTTTTTTTTCTGCTGTCTTCCTGTAGCGCCTGGGACTCTTAAGCATGGTTCTGCAATATTATTATTGCTGGAGCTACTCATGATCAGAGCCTGGTATTATAATCATAACTTATTTGCTGGATGTAAATGGATAGTAGCTGAAACCAAATTTCTTTTCACCTGTATAATCAAAAAATATTATTTGGATTCCTAGAGGTGAAAGGAGGCAAGCTGAAACTTCATCTTTGAAGAGAAAATTTCAGAGGCACTTTGTCACTGTCATGTCGTGGTGCAGACATCTGTCAGACTCTATTACAAATCCAACTTTCTTATTCGATGAGTTACTCAATTTGCAAATTGAGACCTCTCTGCTTTGTTAAAAATTATCACTGCTCATCCGAAAACCCTAAGTGTTTAAAAGTATAAAATGACAGCTTGAACGCTTAGGGATGTGGACTGCCCTTATAAGGACAAATTACCTTTCTGGATGTCACATTTAAATGTTTGGCTGCCTATCATCTACAGGGAATTTAGTATGATAAATCTTTTTAGATCTCTGAGAGTTGAGGAATTAGAAGTGAAATGCACAAAAGGTGTTTGAGGTTCAATTTTTCTTTGTGTGCATCTTTTGCATAGTAGGCTTCAAATGTCTCTGATTTCTAGTACCGTAAGTGGAAGATATTGCTTGAGGTCATCTCCTTTATTCAAAAATATGAAGCTGTTGTCTTTCTTTTTCATCTAAATAAGGACTTTTTTTGTTTACCAGATGTGTGTATTAGGCTATTTTCTAGCATGAATCAGGAAGGATGAAGCTAAAGATTAAAAGGTTAATTTATTTTTACATGTGTGACAAGCATACAAAGATGTAACTGTGGAGTGGATCTGGCCCATAATTTCAGTATCCCATTTTCTAGTTTCATTGTCAATCCCAGTAATATTTGCTATTCTTATGGGAATGAGGATATGCATGGCTCTTTGTTATTTACATTAAAAACAGCTATTCCTGAATGCTAGGTGTTGATGATATGGATGCTCCTGTGGCAACAAAAATGTATTTTCTCATTTCTTTGATTTGTGTGTATTTTGGTGTTGCTTTTCTTGCATTTTTGTTAAGATAGATTATAATTTTTAGTAGTATTGATGTAATTCTTGCTGAATATACCCCATTACCTAGGTGCCATTTATCTGTGAGCATTCTGCTTCCATCCAGTGCTTTATATACATTTATTTTATTTAGGAAGTAGATTGCTCTCAGAGGAAAACAGCTTTGATCTCCTGACACATACCACCAAAAATTCTATAGCCTGTTGGGGATATGAGAACCATATCTTAAATTTTGCTTACTGCCATCCTTTTTTAGTCCACCTTGAAAACTGAACATTTTTTTTCTTTTTCAAGGGGTATTCAGCTAATGACTATCTTCAGCTCTGTGTCAGCTGTGGTTTCTTCTTTCATGGCTCGAATAAAGGAGTAGAGGAAGCAGCTTTGAGAGGCCTGAAATATCCTTGGGTTTGGCTGTTATGGAAAAGAAGAGCTCAGTAGGTTGCTCCTTTCTTTCCAGATCTCAGAGGTGCGACAGCTTGATCCCCTCAGTTCCAGGGATGCTTCTTCGTCCCCTACTGAATGAATTTGGCTAGAGGGTGGGTGGGTTGCTTGGTTGGTGGTGCGTGGGGTTCTTTTTAACCTCTAGGCTCTTTACTTTACAGCCACTATTTACTGGTCCTAACAATGTGAGCTATTTCAGAGTTAACTATAGAAAATCAAGTTACTCTGGATTACTGAATTTGTGTATGAAGTCTTTTGTGCCAAGCAAAAATCTTTAGGTAGCGGGCCTGGAAAGAAGGACTTACCTGTTCCTGTTATAGCAGGATGTTGCAGAGACTGTTGTGCTGAGTGAAGCCCTCTTAGGAGGTGTGACAGACCGTGAAGCAAGCGCTGATGGGTACTGTGCAACGTGATTCAAACACCACAGCTGCTCCGTAACCTGCTGGCACAGACACTAAGCCTTTGGGAGTTTGAGAAGCGTTCCCATTTGTGATGCTGTCCCCAGCTTCAGAACCGGTGTGTCAGGTGGCATCAAACCAGGTCTGCCTGAGGTCCTGAGGTGAAGGGAGTTTCAATTCTGAAGTCCCATCACTTCTCTATTTTTTTGAGGGGGGTCATTAGGACTCCTTGTGGGTTCTGGAAATAGTCTGTGCTATAAAGGGAAGTATATAAGAGGGTTGTGACAAAATCCCGAAAGACTATGACCAAAGAAGAACTTCTGTGGTAGAGAAGCACATCTCTGCACGACTGGGAAACCGCCTGCGGATCGGTGCTCAGGCCTGCCAAAGAGAAGCCTTGGGTATTCTCAGCTGTGTCTTTTTGCATATCTCTTAGTGCTGCCACCCTGGACGAAGCAGTGAGTGACAACACATTACTCTGCTTAATGGTATGCGAGCAAGTGAAGGAAATCAGTAGCATGGAAAAAGAAGCAAGGATAGGTGTTTCCTGGCAAAGTTTGTTTTCCCTCAGCTAGGAAGTGTACAAGAGAATCCAGCTGCAGCTTTTTCTCATCTCTGTAGCTGTTGTTGATTTGGCTTTGAATGTGTTGATCCTCAGCTGTTCTTTAAGTGGAACAGAAATAAATATGGCTTTTGTTTTTTTTCTGTTGTCGTTGTCCTGCCGCACACTCACTCCGCAGCACAGGCTTCACCTACGCTTCATAAAGTAACCGACTTCTCTAAGGCTGGACAGCACATAAGTGACAAAACTGAGACTAAGCCTAGTTTCTGGCTGCCCTTATAGTGCCCGGTCTACTGAGGCATTCTGCTTCCCTGTAAATTATTTATATATGTAATATTGCTTTCCCCTGTGAAATAGCATATTGGATAGGAAAAAAAAAAAAAACAAACAAATGAGAGTGGCCAAGGCTCTGTTCAGTCTGTTCACTGTGTGGAAATGCAGAGAGATGTTACAATGCAATTCTAAGAAGATTATTTTTGGAATTGCATCGTAACAACATCACCATCTTGTGTCCTGGGCAGGCTGAGGCATATTTGCCCCCCTGGAAGATAAGAAGCATAAGCAGATCAAAAATGCTAAAATACAGGTGTCCTATGGGTGCTTACATATTAGTTTATTCTGGAAAATCGTGGTGTTTGGATTAGGTATTTGGAAGGTGAAAAGCTATGACTTAAAGTGGGGAGAGAAAGAAATGTTAAGCGTTTAAGGAGAGTGACAGAGGAGACAACACACAAATGAAAAAAAGGGAAACAAGTGTAGGGAGAAGGGTGGGAAAAACAATTGTTGGGGTAGGAAGAGAACAGGTAACTGGAGACCAGCAACCAGAGGAAGTACAAATATTGTTTGCGCAAGTCTTCATAATTTTGATTTTTGCGGTCAAAAGTTCCCTTGCAAGGTTGCTCTTCTCACATATAGAGTAGGGAAATTTCAGCTCTTTTGGAGAGAAAACATGAACATGTGAATTTTTCTCAAATTCAGATCATCTTTGATGCTACAAACAGAGAAGCGTATGTACTGTTAGGTTTTCATATATTTCTGCACGTATACCACATACGCTATAGTTTTCTAAATTCCTTTTCTATTCTGTAAGCAAAGTAGATTAGGTGGATAAGCTATCTTATTCAAAACTATAAAATAAATTATATTCTTGTTCAGTTATATGTTAAGCAAAAATGTAGTTTACAAGATGCCTTTAATATCCCAATTTTTGTGGACTCCATGGCTTGGTTATTTTTTTTACCTACAAAATAACAATTGTTTGGTTCATTTGGTTTTACTGAATGTGTGCAGTATTGGAACAGTCACTTAAAACCGTCTGGTTTTTCTTCTAAAATGTTTTACTAGCTTATTTCAGGGAAAAAATACAATCCTTTTTTGAAAATAAATAGATTTGATTTCAATGTCTCTAAATTTTTTTAACATATACATTGAGTCAGCTGTGTAGAGTAACAGGGGCTTCAGTGGTGACACTTGTCTGAGGGGGGAAAATGATATCACAAGAATGGAAACAAATGTGTTCTCTCACTCTGGTCATGAAGCTTTTAATTCCACACTTGGGGAAACAGCAGGATTTACTGGGGTCAGTTGTACTCCACTGGGATATGTATTATTAAAGTGTGTATATATGTGTGTATAAGTGTTGCAGGGAAGAGTAGAAGGTCAGAACATACTTTGCAGTTTTATTGCACTGCATTAGATCTACCTTTTAAAACTTATTTGTTCTCAAAATCAGGCATAAAACACCCACCCCACCCCCCCACCCCATGCCGGCACATGTATTTACTTGATCAATATTTAAATAGTTGCATTTAGCCCTCAAGTATGGTATGTATGCTTATTATGGGGAGGAATAGGAAAATAACCATGCCTTTTTTTCCATTTGAAAGTTATTTTTACTGTTTTCTCCCTTTGGACCGTACGTACTTTAATTATTAGAATCATTTTAGGAAATTACTGTCAGGACACTTCTCTCAGAACTTGTCCTACAGTGCCTATATGTTTATTTGTGTGTCACACAGGGCACAGATCTTTCATAGTTGTTTTTTTATTGTGTGCCTTCCACTACATGGAAATTGTGCGTGACACACACTTGTAGTGCAGCTGCGTTATGTTGTGCTGCCAAGGCGCTGGGGCTTCAGAGTCAGCGTAGTCACCCGCAACAGGATTACTTTGTTATGGCTGGGGTAAAATGAGTACCCCTGGGACCTACTGCTCAGGGTTGGGCTGGAGGAGAGGACAAATGTTGGTGCAAAGGCTCTTCTCGGGTGCACCGGGTACCAGCCTGCCGTAAGTTTGTAGTGGAATCAGCAAAGCACAGAAATTACTTGAAAACAACTTCTATGCAGGCGCATTCTCTTCCTATCTTGTGCTTTAATTTTGAAGGCGATAGCGAAAGTGTGAGCTTGTGTGTGCTGTTTTCTATTTCAGAGTCTGTTAAAATAATTCAGTACTTCGAATCACTTCTATGAATGTAAAGCTATTTACTCCCAGCTTACAAAAACGTTGTGGATCTACTCTCAGACTTCATGCTTATACCTTTAATAGTAGATTAGAAAATAAGTAATAGTAATGTAATATGAAATATCCACTGCAGTTTTATTTTTCTTTTTTCATTTAGAATAATACGGAAGGAACATAATCATTTTAATGTACATATTACTTACGGCTGGACAAAGTTGAAAGAAAACGTAATACATATTAGATACATAAATGGCAGGAGAATCCCTCTGCTCTGTCCATATCCTGTGTTCTTCATTTTGCCTGCAGGATCTGAGCCCCAAAAGGAAAATATAATGAAATATTTTTTTTAAATTTTTAAGTTTGGGGTTTTTTTTTCCTTCTTCCTGAACAATTTACACTGATTGGATTGCAGGCTGAAATTTCCATTTTAGCTGCTGTTGCTTTGAGTAAAACAATTACTTTTTATTAAAAATGTCAATTCAAATGATTATTTAAATCTGGCTTAAATAAAAAAAAGAAAACTCTGCTGGTTACTGTTGTTTTGCATGGGATTCTGTGCTATGGAAACTGGACATAATTTTATTGAATTGATTTTCTTTTAATTGGTATTAATGAAAATTACATGTGTGTGTAAAGGGAGGATACAATTCCTTAAGGGCCTCAAATTGTCCTGATGCACATGTGCATTTTCCATTACTCTTAATGGGAGTTGCATTTTTCTTAGTGGTGAGAATGTATTCCTTGGGCCCGGATTGTGAATAACCTTTGTGGAAGTGGTAGCCTAACACTTTTTTTGGCACGAATGCAGCAAGGGAGCATTTGCAATACTCAGAATGGTGGTCAGAGTCATGAGCCAAGGTACGGGCAGGGCAGCACCCCAGTTTCTTCTCCTTTTCACCCAGCTTGGCACCTGTGTTTTGCAGAGCTCACTGCCTTTCCGTAAGTGCTCCAGCTCCCAGTCCTGACCTTGTGAAGGGATTTTAGGAACTCTAATATGAAGGAAAATCCTAACTAGACTCCTCGTCTTTTAGAAACCACTGGTGAATCCTTAGTGTGTATAAAACTGCAATTCCAGAACAAGTTATTTGCATTTTTTAAAACTTTCTCTTAATATTTTACCCATGTTGGCAGTTACAATTAATTATAACAGCAAACATATAGAAACAATTAACCTGGTTTATGACCCTTGCGGTAAAGATAATTCAGCTCTTTGTGCCTTTCCCAAATGTCCATCATCAAATTCATGAACATCCTTTTATCAGTAGATCTTCATTTTAATGAATCCAATATCAGTATACCACAATGTTAATCTAGTCAGAGTAAGTTAATCCAGTTGGAGTAAGTAGTTCTGTACTTTTATTTTAGTTGTCTTTGCAGCGATATATAATTTGCCTGATTTAGCTGGGGGGGGTGAGAGGTGTTTGGTCGTAGCAAGAAATAAAACATGAGTTTGCAGTCAACATTAAGGTGCAACTTCTTTGACCAGGAATGGCAGAGTGGAAAACTGTAAATGATTGAAGAAAATAATGTAATCCGTTATTATGACATTTCCTGGTGAGTTTATTTTGTGAAACATATTTTGAGTTGATCTTTGGGTACTGTCCTGTTGTTTACATGAAAACAAAAAACAGAGTTATACAAAGTCTGATAAATGTGATAATAGAAAGTGAAGATTTTTGAAAACTTTTTTTGATCATAATTCCTTGAGTTTTGCAGTGTATATTCTGCTTTGATGGAAGTAAGCATAATTTAGTCACAAAGGCTGAATTTCTAACTCTTTCTCCTAATTTCACTGTTGATGAAAATATATTCCTTGTTGCAGTAATATGGATGCTGAAGTATCTGTATGTAGGGACAATGGAATGAGTTGAGGGATTTACAGATTTACTCTGAAATACTTTTTTTCATAGTGTTTATGCAATAGAAGTTAGTATAGCATTAGAATTTCAGTCAGTCCAGCCATTGGCAGTGATTTATAACCAGAGTTTTAAATGAAATTGGGAATTAGGGGAGAAACATTATTTTCTAGTCAAGTCAAGCAGCTGTGTTGTGGACAAGGGGTATTTCTTCTTGACTTATACCCAATCTGCTTGCATCAGGAACTCTAGTCTAAAGGAGCTTATAATTTTAGCAGTAATTGCCATTTAAATTCCTTTCGTATCTGTTAAAATGATGAGAGGAAAATGTAAGAAAAACAGATGTTCTGACCGTGTAGAGACCAACAGATCCTCAGATCCCATGCGAGGTGCCAAAAGTTCTTCCTAACTGGATTGAAGAGCGAGAGATTTTTTTTGCATTTTTTTGCTCTTTGGTGCAGTATTAAAATATTTACCTGCCTCACCAGTAAGCGATGAGGGCATTCCTTTGCTGGTGCATAATGAATGCCAGTGCTTTCAACTGTTATTTCCTACCACTCCACTGAGAACTGAAGAACTTTACCGGGGACTGGCTATATTAGTTGTTTTCCTTACTGGTAGTACTGTTTCCAGTGTGTCGATGTAGCCGCTTGGGTGCAGAGCAGAAGAACCGCTACCTTGCAGCGACATTGAAGCCCCTTCCAGCCCCACTGCATCTGCTTCCTGTACACGCAGGGAGCGGAGCATGAGTGGAGCATGGCTGAATTGCCATCCCCCTCCCAGGGGACTGGATACAAATTAGTAATTTCTGTACCAGTCTTTAAGAGAGAGGGAAGGGATTAGCAATTATGTGGTCTAAACTGCGTCCAGAGATTCAGCGCAAATATCAGAGGAAGAGTGATTCAAAGATGTGAAGGTACAGTAATATGATAAATATACAGCATGGGATTACCAAAGGTAGATCTTTCCCATCTAACTTGATACCTGTCTTTAGTAAGCTCGTTTGATACCTGTTTCTCTTGACAAAGGAAATTTATATGGTTGGATTTCAAATAAACATCAAATAGCGTTCCACTTGAAATTTGATTCAGTTACAGAGATGCGTACAAAAACTCTGAGCTGATAACACGTTAGTTAAAGGGATGATAACAAAAGGTTATCTTTTAAAAAGAAGTAGTGAGCCAAAAGGTAGAGGTGAAATTCCACAAGGAGTGATCTTAGTACCAGTTATACTTACTGTTTCCAGTAAATTGCAGGAATAGTCCTTTGGAGTTTGTTGGTAACATGAGCTCTAGGGATATGGTAAAATTCAAAACCGGTTATCAAATGGTAAAAGCTGGATGGCATCTACAATCGGAGTAACAGTAATGGGATGAGATCTGTTAAGGTGATCTTTAAGGACCCTTCCAACTCTAACCATTCTATGATCGTGCAAATAGTGATTAATACTGTTTTCACTATGAAGTCAAAGGCTTATTCATTGGAAATAAGTGTAAAATTATGCGATTATTTTATCTGATCACTAGACTAAAAGTCTTGTATGATCTCTAGGTATGAAAAAATGGGTAATGGCAGTTTTAGGATGAAACAACCAAGTACTTGCAGCAAAGGGATGTGGAAGTATTAATAGTGTTGAAGGTTGCCTGAGACAGACATCTGTCCATGTAGAATAATATCTACAGTTCTAGGTGGAGCAGCAGATGTGAACAGAGATCTTCTAAAATAAAAGGCTACAATAATCTGACTGAAAATGAAGAAGACCTATTTTGGCAGATGGATAAGTTGGAGAAAAGTGGCCATGAAGAAAGACACTGAAAATGGAAGAAAGATTTCTAAATCTTTGAGGAGTGTGGTTTTAGAACAGCCTACTTGTAGAAGCAGTGGACTCAAAACATAAATTTCAGAAGTGGATTGTGCAATGCATGTGACTGACCTTGACACAAGAAATTCCTTCACAGTTTCCTTCAGTCATTGCAGTACTCCCCATAGCGATTGCAATGAAAATGGAGTTCCTATTAGGTACAATCTGAAGCACATCCGTGCAGGTGACCCAAAGCTGCAGTCCCTTTTTTCTGCAGCAATTTCTTTAAAATATGATTCTGCCATTTGGGGCTTGAGGAGAAAAAGGGTTGGTGTCTTAGAAAACAAGTCTAAAACCATTCATTGAAAGTAGTTCAGGAAAATAAGTTATGTGCCATTGAGCCAGTGCAGAATTACCCTGTTGAAGACATGGAAAAGAAAGTAAATGAAGATTGACAGCAAGAGGCAGTACTTAATATGATACCAATATTCAGAATGGGAAAAAAGATGCGCACAGGTGAGCTTAACTTAGTAAAATTATGCAAGCTGTTTATGAGACCAATTCATAGGTGCTCTGTATAATGGAAATTAAAACCAGTGAACAGAGAATGAATCTGATTATACTAAATCTGTAGATTTTGCAGTCATGAATGGGTAAAGAAACAACACAAAGTGACCCGGAGGTAAGAAAAAAATATGGGCAGGGTGGAAAACGCAATTTTCTTAAGAAACTGTGAGTGGATAGCCATATGGAAAAGTAGACTGAAATCCAGATATCAGAAATACTCAGTGTTCAAGAGACTCCTGAAACGGAATAACTTCAAAATGTTTTGTTGCTAACATTTGCGGTGCTGTGTCGTTGACAAAGCAAAGTCAAATTATAACGCAGCTTTAGATGCAACCAGACACCCAGTAAACACAATTTATTTGGAAACCTCGGTTGAAACATCCCTACCAACTTTTGTTCATTTTTGAGTAACAGACATTGTACTCAGTGAAGAAGAGACAGCTATTACTGCAATGTGTTTGATAAACGGAGGGGAAATATTTATTTAGATATGGACAGTTGGAACAAAGATAGCCTGTCAGGTATTGACAGACACTGACAGCTTATAAGCATCTGAAAATAGGGTGCTTGAATGAAGTTGGGAATATGTGGATTTCCAATAAAATAGAAGAGGATTAAGGAAAATTTAAACTGACTATAAGAGTTCAGTATTAGTTTTTGTTAATAGCTAATTTAACGATGGTGTTGGGACAGCAGGGACAATGCTATAGTGAAGCCTGGAAAATACTTTCTCTTGTGCTCTTCTTTTTTCATTCACTCATAACATTTCAAAAAACTTTTGTGTACTGAAATGTTCCAGGCTTGGTCTCTGCTAGCAGTTTGACTGAAATCAATTCAACCATTTATGAGTTGTAGGAGTCAGAAAATTAGTGTTCCTATTGCAGAGTGAGTCATACGTTCTCTTTGATCAAAATTTTGGTTTGTTGTTGTTTTTTTTTTCCTTTCAAATGCAACTCAGACTTTGATTCATAATATAATAACACAGCCCATTGAGGACCAAAATTGCAAGATGGGAAAAGGCCATTCAAAAAATCACTTTGGAACATGTTTGGTTGGCCCCTGCTGGGAATTCTACCGCTATTTAAGAACAACTTGCCCAATCAGGCCTCTGAACCATTACGATATGTGATTTATTTTTTTATTTTTTTTAACCTGCACTTTCTGACCAGAGCTGCCACTGGAGCTATATTGCAACATCTGCTTATTGCAGTGGTCCAAAATGTTGTCTATGATTTTATCATCAGCAACGGAATAAGATGGCCATGCTTAAAAAGAGAAAAAAGGTCCTCTGGCAAGGATGATCAATTTTATTATTATTACATTGTAAAATACATACATTTTCTGAGAATACCTTTCACTTTTATTTTGTATTTTCATTCATTGTCATCATATCTTTTGTTAAAAGGATAATGAAATCCCCATGTAAATAAGAATGCTGCTCCCATTAACAAGTTACTTGGTTCAACTGTTCCACTAGAAAAAGTATGAAAAGCTTGATGTTGCCATTAGAACATTTCTCAAAACCTGTACTTAGCTTCTGTCTTTTTTTTAGGTACTGCACTGCCTCCCTATAACACGAGTGTATTGTAGTTACTTTGTAATAAGGATAACTGTATTTTGCTTTTATGGCATGGGAAGAATATACAGATATACCAAGGAAGATGAAGGCCAAGCTAGAACTAACCCTAGCAACTTAATTCACCTGCGTTATTATGGATTGGGTACTTCCGTATGGGTTGTTGAGGCTTCCTTTTCAGAAAAGACGATGTTCAAAAGAGGCCACAGGCTTCAGGAATTGTCCTCGCAGGCTGGATGTGGCCTGAAAACAGTTTGGACTGTCTGGGTCATCAGTTCCTGCTGAGGTAGAAGTTTGTTGCAGTCAGAAGGAATTTGTTTTCACTGTTCTGTAGCATCTCTTCCACATTATTTTTCAGTCTTTCAAAGGCCGTTACATATGACATCCACAATGCCCTACTGATGGCATTACTGTCTCTCATTTTGGGAATCTGTCCCCGCCTAGCTTGTCTTTAGTTCTTGGAGAAAGTTTTGGGGAACTAGTGTGTCAGGCAGGTAGACAGGAAAGTGGTCCGTTGGTGTTAGGGCTGAGTATGCTGAATAGCTATCGAGAAGAGAAACGATTGCTGTGGCCAGAGTCCTGGTGGCTGGCCGGAGCCCTGGTGGCTGGCCAGAGCCTGTTTGATCCCTCAGGATCTGAAAGAAAAGAGAAAACTAGAGAGGAGCAAATCACATGGGCCCCAGGGCACACTGGTGAGCACACAGCAGCTTTTCTCTGGGGAGATCTGCAACGTTTCTTTCCCATACGTAGGAAGAACATTCCAAAAGGGCAGCATGAGGCTTTTCTGTGGAAGCATTTTGCAGTGCAGTGTTTATTAAATTTGCATGTCAGCTTTTAAGTTATTTTGACAAAAGCTTTATCATGGTATAAAAAGAAGCCTGTAGATAATGGTCCAAAACTTGTTTCCAGTTACATGAGTTATCATTTATTCCATTGCTTTCGATCAGCAAATGAAAGCAAAACGTACTCCTTAATCTTGAAAAAGAAGTAGTGTTAATAGCAAGAATTTTGTTTGGTAAGGATGTTGCAGCCAGATTTTAAATTTTATCAGTTATTCTCTAGAACATGTTCTATATGACATTAGTTCGAAAGAAATTGTACCGCTGCCAGCACTTTGAGAGACCAACAGGAAGCAGCTCCTGCAACAAGGCTTTTGTATATTCATCAGCTGCTGTATATTACATACTCCAAATTGCATGAAAAAATGGGGATCTCTGATAACACACATTTTGAAGAGGGATTTACATTTAATAAATGTTTACAAGTATTTTCATAAACTCAGCTTATGACAGTGTTGGCTTCATGTGATTGATTACTCAAATGTTGCCTTTCCTCAAATATAGATTGTGCAGTTGTCTCTAGGAGTTATTTATATTTCCTAGTATTTATGATCTGCAAGGCAGCTTAGTTATTAACATTAGTTATAGCTATTTCTGTAGATATTTATCTGAACCACAAGTTTTTGACACATTTCTTTTTCTTTAACAAGCAAAGCATATCTACAGCTATAAAAATGTTCTCTGATACAGAAAAATATATGTATGATACAGCTATTACCTAGAAATACTCTAGTGAAGATGTAGTTTTGATTTCCAGTAGAGAAAAGTGTAGGTATGCAAACAAAATGCCACTGTAGTAACATTAAAGAAAAATTAATTTCATTTTTTTTTCCTCTGAATAGAGAATTTTTCATTACAGGTAGTCTTCCCCCTTCTCCATACCTCACTGTCTTCTTTAGGGTGGCAGAGTTTTGGCAAGCATTTTATGGAAAATAATTTAGTCTTAAGTAATATTTTAAATTAATTATTGAGTTTACGTGTTGTGAATTAAGTCACTTAGATGCACAATGGGTGTATGCATAATATGGTGGTTCAGATTTTAAAAATATAATAATGATATTGTGAGATTCTTGCTAAAAGTCAAGTCTCACCTGAATGTGACACAAGGGCAATATGCAGTGATCAGGGTGTGGTGTACAGCAATTGGACCTAGTGACCAAGATTAATGAAACTCACATGGGTTTTAATTAGTGCAGCTGCAGTCATCAATTATCTAGAGGACACAAATATTGTTATATTTTGGGAAATTCTTGATTTATTTTATTCCATTGGCCAGTAGATTTAGATGAATGAGTTCTCATCATAAACATTCTGAGAAAAACTGCCTGAGGCCGTGGTTTATTATTTAGGACACAATCAGTAAGAGTGAGCGCTACTGAGGAAAACATTGTAAACTGGTCTCAGTATTAATTTGGAAAATTTGCTGAAATGTGTGGCCTTGTATGGGTCGTCAAAAACATTAGAGCATCTCAAACAAAATACAGAACAATCTGTCAGGCGGGGAATGTGCAAGTATTATTGTCCAGCAGCTGATCCATAACAGAATGTCAGTGCATGTACACTTAAAGCAAGTATCAACAACATTTAATTTGACATATAATGTGGTCTTCTTTTATTATCCTTTAAGTGCATGTCTTAGAACACTGAAGACTGGACAAGTAAGTAGGGGGAAGAGAGCTGAAACATGACAACCCTTCGCAAGTCTGAAAAAAATCACAATCCAGAGCTTTTCAGAGGTATATGCGTTTTCAAGGCAACTATTTAAAATAGATGCAAGGAAAAAGAACAGGAGGAAGAAGGAAACTTGATTAAAAATTCCTTACTACAATTTCATTTGAAAATGTTGTTTCTCTTAATGTGGTCTGAAACCTCTGTAGAAACATTTAAAAATAAATTAATGAGTCCTAACTACTAAGAACAGCATTTGCGTCTGTCATTGAAATTAAGAAAAGGACACAACTATAGACATAAGGCTTTTTCAAAAAGTTAAATGATAGTTTGCCTGCATGTACTTTTTTCTGAATCTTTTACTATAATTTGCATTTGTCTGTTCTAATCCATGGAAAGGTACACAATGCTGCTCGAATCCCTGCTCTTATTTTTTACCCAACCAAACTGCTAAACGAGGTAATACTTAAATATGAACAAGAACCAAAAAGAACATTAAAATTCATTTAGTCAGAACAGAAGAATGGTTCAAAAGGTTGCACTTCAATGACCTAATTCAAAGCCTTTTTTTTTTTTTTCTCTTTTTGTCCTTTCCTCCCACTTCCTATTTCCTCCTATTGAAATGATTATTTAAGTTCCGGGTCAACATAATTCTAGAGGTTATCGCTTTTGTTGGGGCATAGCCCCGTGGTCCCTAGAAAGGAAGCATGTTTACACGCTGCCAGTGTACTGGAGTGCAGACTGTCTTGTTACCCAGCCCGCACAGTAGGGCACATGTATCTGATGTCCTTATTTCTCACTGGTAGCTGTCACGCTGACAATTGGAAAATGCTGTAATTTCCTTAGTTTGCATTATTTTTATATCCCCTATTGTTTTTACACATGACCTTTACCTCTCCATTCTCCAATTAGCAGAGTGAAAGCCATTGTTCATTGAGCGGAGGTATTCGTGCCCAAGGGAGCAAAATTTATTTTCTATATATGCTGTTGTGAGTGGTGAGGATTCTTTATTACTAAAGGAATAAACCTTCATCTTAACCTTTGTTTGATTAAACTAACCCCAGACATCACTGAATTTGGGCAGGAACTTCCATCAGCTTGTGAGTAATTGTCGTACTAGCTTTAACTAGCAATCAGTGAACATTTATATAAATGGTTATGAACTGTGTGGGCCCATTATAAAGCACACGATGGCTAACTAATTTAACTACAGATTTCTCCTAGGTTTTCCAGTTTTCTTTGAATCTGTATTTCTTGGCTAATACAGAGACTGGGCGATCATTATAATTGCATCAATTGTATTAGCTAAAGCAGTTAAGAAATGATACAAAGCGCATAATATTAGAAAATTGTTCAGACAGTGTCAGAAATGTAAATCAACACATGGCACTGCAGTCATCAAAGGATAATGAAATGAATCTGGCTAACTTGAGGTTATAATCTGTTAGAAAGACAGATCTTTTATTTTTGTGGTCAAATTGGTGATTTCAGTGTTGATACAAACTGTCGTTCCTTATGCTGCTCTTAATTTCCTTTCTATCAGTGGTGTACCAGCAATATCATAGGACTGATAATGTAAGTTTAACCGTATGCTTATACAATGAGTTTGAAAAAAAAAATCATGTAGTCGCTCAATTTTCACCTAATAGTAGTTCAGCAGTTCAAAATCACTTTGCTAAGTTATAACTTACTACTAGAGCATTTCCTCTTGTAGATACCTGTTACATTCAAATTCAAAACCTAAATATGAAAATCATAATTTTGAAGATCTCTAATTTGTCTAGTATTTGGCCAGCTATAAGTCTGTATGCCATTGTAATCAGAGCTTGTAATACTTATAACGTTATTGCCAATTCAGAGCTTTGCTTTGCTTTTGTTCAAGATTGTATGAATTCTTTTGATTGTGAATGGGATTTTTCATATTGAGCTTTTGAAGACGCTGAGTGCTTCTCGTAGCTTTGTTGCTAATAAAGTAATAATTTATTAATAATAAAGTCCAGTCCTTATTTGTTAACGAGAGGTTCCAATCTGCTGGTACTAGTTTAGTAAAGTAGGAGTACTCTTTAATCAGTGAAACGAATTCCTCTTGCATTAGTATTTCAATTACTTAGTGATTTGATCTGGCTTGTAGATAGCTGTAGCTAAATTTCCTAGTAGGACTTCCAACCAGGTGAGAATTTCAGGAAGTTTTAGCTGAGGTCTGTGGTCCCTGGAAAATATTTAATTTGGGTTACCAACGTGTCCCTTGGGTCAGGAGTATGTGGGCAGGGAACATTTTCCTGCTCATTTGTGAGAGCTGACATGAGGGTATGTTCTCCAGCTCAGCTTCGCGGTTGCAGTAACCAATTTCTTGAAATAAAGAGTTTGTTCCCATGATTCACTCATAGTGTTATGACAGCTGTATTCCTAATCTCTTTTTGGATTTTGTATCAGTCTCCCTAGATAGATTTTAAAAGACAGCATTAATAGGGTGATTGTCAGTGACAAGACTGAAGCTATTATCAGGCAGGGGCTGCTCATGCTAGCCAGGTGACAACACTGCTGCTCAGACTTTCTCTCCTGGATGTTTTTGTTTCAGGAACAACATGTTCAACAAAATCTAGCAGTTTTATCAGGCGTTGTGCTGGGTTTTGCTCTGTGATCTGAGCAAAAATTGGGTGGAGCGCATAGAATGTGTCCATGACTTTGGGCATTGCCCCCTTGTTGTTCTTAACATTTGGCTTAGATCGATGCTTGGATAGGACATATGGAGTCCCCTCTGGCTGTGTTTTCTGCAGATCCACTGGAGCTACTGGCTTTCCGGTTTCACATGACTTTAGTGGCTGCTTTCTGTGTTGGTCTTCTCAGCCTTCTCAGCTGTCCTTTGACTGCATTTGTGAAATTCTGTGCTTGCTTCAGCTGTCCACACTTCTAGCTGTTTACAGAAAGCTGTTTACAGATAGCCTTCAACACGATCCGTTTTCAGTTGTTTCCCAAAAATATGATATATTAATTATCCTTTTGGTCAGATATCTTTAACAACTATTAGTAATCATAGAAAACAACAGTATCATGTCCATACCAATATTATTATTTTTTTTAAACTGGAGTCATAAAATTGTGGGCATTGCTACATATGTGAAAGCAGTTTGTACATCTGTTAGTCATTAAACTTCACAAGCTTCACAGCCTTGTGATCTTACAGTCTTCCAATATTTTAACTGATATTTGACTTTTGTTCTGTTTGTTCTTCTCACAGGCTTCTCAATATAGTGTCTTATCTAATAAAGTCCTGTTTTGTATTCAACCTGCATATTTTTGATGGTGCTGTATGATACTGCACTATATGGTTTTGGCTTTTTCTAAGTTAGGTTAGTTTTTAAGTACAATTATATCTTATTGTTTATATTTAGAATAAGTAGTATCTGGCAAGGAATTCAAACTTTGTGGTCAGCTTGGCTAAAAATGAGTCTACTTAAGGATTTTTTTTACAGAATGTTTTCAATAGAGGTGTGTTTTTTTTAAGTAGCTTCTTAATTAAGAAGTTTTCATGTTACTTTGCAAAGCAATAATAGTGTACCTTGTGCTGCTATTTCAAATGTTACATCTTGATGTAATGTAACTTTGTTATGAGTTCATCTAAAATGCACAGAAGATAAAAAGAAGTTGCAGTGTAACTTCATGGGTTGATTCTGGTTAGCTAGCTATTTTAATTATTTAATAAGGTGTCTGTGTTTTGGAAAAGAGAATTCTCACATTTTCTGAAATTTTAGGTCTAAATTGTGGCCAGTATTTGTCCAATATGAAGATATGTGGTTTCTGTCTTCATTTTTTTGGGTAGTCACAGATAATTCTCTCTCACCAATCTGAACAACTGTCAAAATTATACTGTCACATACAGAACCTATACCTGAGGAGGAAATACAACCAAACAAATAGAATACAAAACCTGAAGCTACAATTCAGCATCAATACTGTGTGCATAGCGTGAAAGGACCTTGCAAGCCGTCTCTCCCAGTATAACCTCCTGTCTATAGCGGCTTACGTCCTGCCCGTGAGAGCCTCCTGCCTCTAGTTTAGTATTGTTTACCTGAGGGTTCGTGTTCTGTGTGTTATGGGTTATACACAGGAAAATACAAAATTTGTAAATTGAAGAAACAAAATATATCCTCTTCTTGGAATAGACTCAGTAGCTTGTTTTTGCCATTTTGGGAGAAAGGAACAAGTTTTCCGGGTGCCTATTCTCTCATTTCCTTTTTGTAACCTGTCTATATACAAAGAAATGCTTGAGGAAAAAGCTAATACAAAGAGTATTTGCATGTGGAAATATTTTCAATGGAGTTGTTCGGCTCTTTGCAAAATGCAGTGTGTCTTCTTCAGTGTCGTGCTGCCCTTTTGTTCTAAAGTTGTATTTTGTGTTTGTGGAATACAGTTGCCACGGTGGGTCACTGTTATGAAAAGTTGAAAAGGGGTAATGTATTGATGGTTTTTGAATATCAAGACAGGGACTTGAACTTTATTAGTAAAAGAATGGAAACCACTGTACAGTTGCTGCGTCTTATGCGGGTTAGCGCCTGGGCCTGTGCATTGTGTACAGTTGAAAACGTATTTTGGTTTTGGCATTTCTATATTCTTATCTGAGCTGCGATGCCACAGAAAGAAACCTTTGTTGAAGTTTCTCAAAGTGGTACAGTAAAACCTATATTTAAACTGTAGCCATGTTAGCTTTAGAAGTAGTCGACATTAGGGATGTTATAAGTTATGCAGGGCCTGATGTAGTCAGTACTTTGGAGGAAGAATTCCTAGAAAAATGAAAGCATCTTTTGTAAGTAACGATGTTGTTATCGGTTAGCTTATGCCTTAACTTACTGGATACAGTCAGTATGCTGTATGCTGGCTTTGTCTTCAAGCAACTGGGCTTCTTGATTTCGGGTCAGATTCTCGGTGTAACAGTGCTCTCTGATGCAGTTAAGTGACGGAAGTATAAGGACTGTTTTTTGTAAGCTTTGCTTCTGAAATCCAATAGGGCAAAATATGAAACTGCCGTCTCTTTGCAGAAGAATTAGACGGATGGAGGTTGTTAGAGGCACAGCGTATCAGGTGCTCTGATCTTTGAAACAGCCTTTATGGTGGAGCTGATAGTGATGCTGCAACACACAAATTTGTCTTTATGGAAGCTACTTTTCATTATTTTGTGATTAAAAGCAACGCTTTGTACTTCTTTTTTACTACAAGAATAGCACAGAGGGATTGCAATAGGACTGGAAGATGAACGCAGTCCGGTTCTTGCTCTGTAGCCAGCTGTGGTCCCTGGACATTTCAGGTCACTTGGTAGAAGGCAAGTGTAAAGCACAAAGTGCACATGCAGTTGTAAAGTAAATTACTCTAAAACAGATACCTTGTTTCATGATAAAGAACAGTCAATCGCTTCTCCCACAGCCACTGCTCTTAGCTGGCAAGAAGGACATTTGGTTGGTACACATGGAGGATTCAGAATTGCTCCATTTCTCAGAGAAGGGAACTTGTTTTGTTAGAAATTTGATATCAGGAGTCTTTTAGTATATAACTCAGAGTGTATCCTCTACTCCAGTGCTACCTAGTGTGCTGTTCACCCACCTTCCAAAGCTTACAAAGTCTATGGCATTGGCACAGGACATTAGGAGCTTTGAAGTGCAGCCCGGGAAGGAAAGCTACGTGGTGTCTTGTAACTAGGCACTTGCAGCATTGTTGCCTGACTGTGCGCTAAAATCAGCACATGACAGTCAATCAGATTTAGTATTACCTGTTGTTTTTTTCTTATTTCAACTGAAACAAGATAAATTAGTGCCCAAGTGGAGGCCAAACACATGTGCCTGCATTTATGTTCTTCACTTCAGACAAATAATGCTGTTATTAAAATCAGCTTGGTTTGTAATTAGAGATAAGTAGCTGTCTATAAAGCTGAACTCAAGTAGAAACCAGTGCTTGATATTCTGAGTGTAAAATTCACAATCATGTAACTGAGAGAGTAATAATCCTACTGGTTTTTTTTTTGAAGTATTGATAAGTCAGCACTTTAAAATGAAGGTAGCCTGCTTCTTGCAGCAATGGTCCCATTGAGGCTGCAAAGAGATAACTGAGAGGGAAAGTCTCATATCAGAGCAAGTGTAGGTAGCTCGTGCTCTTATAGTGCCTGATATCCAGGAAAGACAAACTAGCACTCCAGTTCATTTGTTTCCAATAATATATAAAGGCAGCAAGTTATTTTAAAGGAAGGAACTTCTTGGAATTAGTATTTTCTTTAATTTCTGTTGCATAGGAGCATTCCACAAGTCTGTGTGGCTCAGTTTAGAGCTTGTACTCTGAAGCAGTAGGCATCCTTGATGAATAAGATTATTTATTAGTTTTTTTTTACTTTCTGGGGAGATTTTTTTTTATTTTTTTTTTCTTTCTGGTTTTCTATGTGGGGATAAAAACAAAACCAAAAAGAACTTGCCATTTTTAATATTTGTTTTTGCCATATTTGGATGCAAAATGCAATGTTATATTATAATCTTCTCTTGGATTTTATTTGGCTTAATAAGACCTCAAGATGAACAGAAAGACAGTAGCAGCCTTTTTCCCCCGAAGTGATATCTAATGGTATAGTAATATTCTTCCATTTCATAAACTTGAACATGGCCTGAATTAAATGTTTTGCTGTATCTTTGCTACTGACGTGAGAAAATGTTACAAGCAGAAGCAAAAAGAAATTTTGAGTTTTAATTCATCTTAAAATTCCTTTTCATTTAGTTTTGATACAGCCCTCTTAATGTAATAAATCTAGGGAAATGCTGTATTATCACTTTGTCAGAGGGTCTGACAAGATCCCAAACAATAAATTATTCTCCTCCATTTATAACACCTAAATGTCGTCTTGATTAGAACTTTTTTTCCCCAACCCATGAATACAATTGTTTCTATACTGCTTGTTTTATTCTGTTGAAGAAAGAGAAATAAAGGCAATCCTGTTTCCTTTCCCAAATTATCATAAATATTGGAGATGCAGATTTTTCTTAGATCATTAGCATATCATGCTGCGACCCACACCAGAAT
>VYZM01002148.1:230808-240808 GCA_013398915.1 Dromas ardeola | reverse complement strand
AACCTGTGTATAGCGCAATTTTCCATCTTGTGTCAATTCTAATATTTTGGAAGAGCAATTGACTGAGTAATGCTATGACTAACAATACTGCGCTCTTGAAGTGCAAACTGTTAGGCGGTAGCCCCAAATAATAGACACTTCTCCACTGTTCTTTTTTTCCCCCATGTTTGTTTTAGAGTCCCAACAAGATGTGTTATTAATGGACCCTGAGTAGAGCAAGTTATTTGTTATGGTAACTTTTTGACCTATTTAATAAGTACTTAAAGGAGTGTAGTGCAGTTTTTATTGTACTCTGCTGTGTACAGTTATGAAGTGTGGTACATAATAAAATAAAAGCAATAATGTGGATATTTCAGAGGGATCCATCAGAGGAGACCTGCAGCAACATATTTCATCTGGTTTGTCTGGCTATGAAGCCTTGCAAGTTATAGCTGAAATAACTAGGAACAATATTGTGGTTATGACTTGCAATTGTTTACCATTGTAAACAGCAGAGTTATTATGTGTTTACCCTTTTCGGCGCTCAGAACCATTTTTTAAATAAGTTCATTAACACCTGCATACATTTAGCTGTGAAAAATAGCATGTCTTTTACATGCTCGTGCCTTAAAAATATTTGAGTCAACTAGCAACAGTAAAATGCATCTAATTTAAAACATAGTTTTATTGAGGTATGATTTGGAAAAGCAGAATTATTAAAAAAGACTAACAGTTGCACAGCTAATACAAAAGGATACAGAAGGTTATGAAGATCCTTTATGTGACAATGTTCAAGTTTAATTTGGGAGGGCAACTGCAGACTTGGACAATGGAGCTGCTGTATGAATTCCTGACACCCACTCATGACAAAGGTCCTTTTTTATGGGAGGGGGGGAGTAGTTAGCTGTTACTGGTGGGTGGGTGTTTGGTGGTTGGTTTTTTTTTTTATCATTTTAATTTTTTTAATTTGTTTTGGTTTTCTTCTTTGTCTTTTTTGAAGATTAATTTTTTTTTCCCCGGTGTGGTCATTGTGTTCCCTGAAAATAGCAGCCACCTAAAACCTTCATCTAAATGCTCAAAGAAGTCAGTGAGAGTTTTCACTGCGATGGGGGATGTAAGTTTTGGGTCACTGCTGGTAAATTTTTACTGAAGAATTTTTCATTTCCTTAATATTCTTGTGGCTACAACTTTTGCAACATCCCGAGTTCCAGAGAAAAACCAACTGATCGGACCTCCAGGGAGTGCCCTGATGATAATCAGCCTCGTGTGCAAGACAGAAAGGCTGATAGTCAGAAATTGCTCTTTAAACTAAGACAGACTGTCAGTCTTTAGGAATGGTGGGGAATGGCCTATTTATGTAATCAGATACTAAAGCTGGGAAGAAGCTGTCAGGCACATTCTTGTTGTGTAAGCAGCAGGCAAACTGTGCTTTATCTGACAGACAGTGTGTAAATCTGTCCATGCAAAAATCCAAATGTTTAGTTTGCTTCTAGTCACTGTAATAATCTGCTTATTTTCTTTTGCTAGAGCGATGACATCATTTAGCAGAATGCACCACAGACAGGAGTCCTAGATAAGGCTGTGTTACTGTCAGTCATTCACTTCTTGATTGGCAAGGAGATAAATAGGAATTTACTAGAGGTTTGCTTCCAGCTAAAAGAGCAGACAACACCCTGGGATAAGTGTATGAAGAGCAAGCGTGTTTAGCACCCTCAGCCTTACAGCTTGGACTAATGTCTAGAAATAAGAGTCCTTCAAGATTCAATGTTAAAATTTGGTATTTTATTAGCAATAGCTGAGCAGTCTTCCTGAACAGAGGAGTACTGAGATTAATTGATAAAGTAAGCAGTTGCCATAGAGTCGCAGAAAAACCTGTGCATATGTTCTGGGTATCTGTATCAGTTTCACTGCTACCATGTTTAAGAATGAGATTTGTTTCTTTCTGAAATTTTACGAGACTGGTAATGGTTTATCACTGATGGCGCTGTCATTTGCCTGATAGTTCATCAGACCAGACCTGACATGGAAAAATACCCTACTTTTTAAATCAACTATGGTTGACTCTACAGAATTTGTGTCATGGAAATTATTATTCAAGAGTGGTTTTAGAGTTATTCTGTAGCCAATAACAGGCAGTCCATGATCTAAACTTACCAAATACTTTTGTGTTGCTGGCAGGGGTGTATTTTTGTATGGACAGACTGAAAAGAAAACTTAGAAATAAAACTACAGTATAATAGGAAAGATGGTCTAATCTTTTTTAACGGCACGTAATCTCCTAAATCTTCTGATTTCATTTAATTTTAAAGGGTAATAAAACATGATTGAAATACATCTGAAATGTAGTTTAATAAAAGTAATCTGCTGTACTGAAAATCTACTGTTTTGTCAATCTGAAGATTTAGGATGAAACTATGCAAAACGGAAATACTTCTTTGGATCTTAGACTTCAGAGTTCTTGTAATTTCTGTTGCACATTCATTTTTGATTTTTTTTTTTTTTACGTAGGTAGTACCAATTACTTAAAAATAATAATGAAACTTCTTTAGAATTCATTGGAAGGATCTTAAGAAAATTAATCTCCAGGTCATAAGAAGGTAAGACATAACAGAAACATGACCGATTAGGGGAACATACCTGGCAGAAGAATACATTTCTGTGCATAAAGTCAATTGTTCGTGTTCCTATTGTTTCCAAAATCATAGAGACCATAAATGAACAGCTGTTAAAAGCATAAAGGTTTGTGCAACAATGCTCTGATCCTCTTGTATTTATATTTAGAAGGAGAACTGCATTTTGAAATAGTAAATTGGCTTAGGAATCACAACCTCAAATGATACTATCTTGATTAAAAATACGTGCGTATCTCGGTAATGTTATGCACCTCCTCCATTTAAAAATAGGAAGAGAACAACAATTAAGCACTTCCCATGCGCTAATTTTTGTTTAATTTCAAAGAGTTAGCCTTCTGAGAAGAAAGCTTCTGCTGGCACATTAGTGATAAACATTACATTAAAATAGTGATAAATACTATATAATACTCCCAAGTAGACATTTTTCCTGTTGAATCCTGGGATGCTTTCTACAGAAATCTCAGTATATTTTTAATGAGATTGTACATCAGTTTGTGTGTTGTAGTTTAGACATATTGGCTTTAATTATTTTTGAATGTGCAGTTTTTACAGTAGACAGAATATATATGATTTAAGACTCACCACAGCACTCTGAATATCACTTGGCATTTTAGCAAAATGTGTGATATTAAAAAGACCATGAATTTGAGCTGGATTTTCATTATTTTCTCAGACATGTAATATTCCTCTTTGCTCTCAGTTCTTCTATTCTACATGTGCAGCATTTTGCATGTTAAAGTAAAACAATTATATCAGTCTTATCATCTCTCGCTGTACCGTGGGCTCCACTATTATCACAAATAATATTAAGTCAACCTAATTCAGCATTTTCTGCCAACTGAGTGCTATGGTATTTTGCCTAAATCACAAGGAAATCAAACCAAAATTTTACAAAACCAAGTTTCAAAGAGGTCTTGATGGGTTGACCAATGCT
The DNA here is from genome assembly GCA_013398915.1 of Dromas ardeola. Taxonomy (NCBI): domain Eukaryota; kingdom Metazoa; phylum Chordata; class Aves; order Charadriiformes; family Dromadidae; genus Dromas; species Dromas ardeola. Next base: position 237,262 of record VYZM01002148.1, on the reverse strand, counting down.
TAAACTGGAAATTTCGTATAAGTACTGTAAAATATTTTAAGGTCAATAACATTCTACCCCTTGCTATAACAACAGCAAAATTATAAGGCACGTATTTTACTGGAGTTTAAACATCTTCCAGTAATGTTGGAAAACTGTTGTGAATATTATGCCAGTGGACAAAAACGTGAAAATTAAAGTGACTGAAACAGCTCATGTAAAATGAAAATGAACAGTTATTTTGATTACACCAGCTGAGATACAATAAACAAACAGATGAAAAGTAAATGAGAATTTGGAAACTCAGATTTTAATAAACTAATAATTTGTTAACAATGTAAGCTTGATGTACTTTATCGTAGTCGTTTTGACACGACTCATTTTGTTGTAGCTGTAGCATCATCGTAGAGCCTGATCTAATACTTATAGAACTCGGTATAATCTCATTGACTTCAATACAAGTTGAATTGGACTAATAATGAAAAATCGCATTATAATAATATTAGGTTTAAAAAAAAAATAGTGCTTATAGCTGATTTGAGTCAAACTGAGTTTGCCTGATATTTTACTGATGTCAGTAAAATCATACTGCAAGTTGGTATTGCTCTGCTGTGACAACTGTGGACTCTTATTCTGAGAACCTATTAAAATCACAAACCAGCAGTCATTCTCTTGTAAGTCTGTGCAGATATTTGTCTAAATACAATACCAAAATAAGTAACTCTGTAAAAACCAATTTGTAGTAAATTATCAACTGCAGACATGAAATAAAAGGCATATTACCATTTTTTCTTGCTTTAAATTTTTATCAAGTCTGTGATATTTTATTTTCAGCATATAGTCTTATTTTTCCTTTAGGGGATTTTCTGGTTTTCTTTCTGAATTTTGTTATAAATGACAGGTTTATTTTATTCAATATGATTTCATGTGAAAGTAAATTAAAAACGGCAAAGATTAAAAAAAAAAAAAATCCCAATAATTGAATAAAAGCTGATTTTAAAAAAAAAGTTTGTTTTTTCCTGTAAAAATATTTATTTGACTGAGTAGCTTGATTTAAAAGCAAAATAATAAAAAACCCTACACAAAACATACAGGGATTCTGCACCTCTCTGTATTTAAGATATCTTCTATTCTAGCTCTAAGGAAATCTTCTCTCATCTCTTCTCAATTTAAAGAAATACCCTAACTATGCATCCATAGTCAATTAATTTTTATTACTTGTGATAGCAGTGGAACTGCTATTTTTTCTTTTTTTGTTGTTTTGTTTTGTTTTTTACAAAATAGCTTTAAAGTGCAGCGGTCAAAATCAAAGTCTTTATTTTTCTATTTATCAGCATTACAGCAGAGGGTTATACTGTAAATGACTCCCTGTTAGAATCAGAGCGTGCTGGGGAGGTTTGCGAACAAACAGGGAAATCTGGGCTTCTCACAAGCAGGTGAACTTCTCGCATTGGTAGCTGAACTCAGGTTAAATTACCCACCAGATACAAACTATCGCTGGCATGTGGATTTGAGTAAGTCTGATATTTTAGGAAGTCTGAAGCATGGTAGCATATGTTAAATGTAATTAAGAAGTAGCTGAACTACAAATACATATACTTCCCCGTATGCATTTGGTTAAAATTAAGAGGAACCTTCTTTTCAGGCAAGTGTTAACAGTTGTTAAAGCCTTACTCCCAGTCACATTCTCAGCAGCCACACGTCCATCAGGCCACTGTAGTTCTCCAGGCTCTGTTAATCTATCCGCGGTACTTCCCAAGGTGCTCCTAAAAGACTTAGAGTTGCAGGGGGTCAACCAAAGAAGGCTGGATTTGGAGGGAGTTTTGGTACCCAAAGCCCACAGTGGACTCAGCCACTGCACTCCTTCGTTTCTCGTAATACCTGATGAAACCATGGTTGAACAAACAAAATAATCCTTGTACTGTATGTGCTGAAATCTTCCAATTTTCCCACCCTTTTGTCCTACTGAGGTGTATCTGCCTGATGCTGGATGAGCTCTGTGGTTCATGGAGGCAAGCCTTGATTCTCACCCTTTCCTTTGTAAAACCTGAGGTCTGCCCTGATTTTCAGCTTCATAAAAATGTTGTACTCTCATCATCTCCGACTACATAAAAACAGCTGTCTCTCAGTATGTGAAGTCTTTATAGGAATTTTCAAAGGCTGTTTCAGCTGTAGATGTAAACTGAAAACACAAAAAACAACCCCCCCAAAATCCCTTCTCTTTCTTCTTGATGATGTTGCTGAGTGTAATGTGCTTGACACCAGACGTTTTTAGAAATGTATGGCATGGTGTAGTTTCTCTGATACCATACCACTTTGCTGTTTTACAAGCTACAGCATGTCACAGATTAAAGCTTTGTTGGATGCAACAAAGCTGGCAATAAATAAACCTCTGATGTCACTGTGACCTAAATTAAACTCATTGTGTCTCCTTTGTTTTGTTAGCAAAAGAGTAGTTTTCATCACTTTTGAAAGACCTCTAGAGTTTTAAAAAATATATTTTTAATAAAGATTTTAATTAAGTTGGGAATTAATTGTGGACCAGAGTAAGACTATCTGCTGGTTTCTGGCCATTATGTGCTGGGGGGTTTTGGATAGAAGGATAGAATGCAAAGGATAGAAGACTGTAGCATGGTAGAAAAATAAGAAATGTGAGAACTGCTAAAGTAGATGAATGCAAACGTGCAAAGAAATGCTGATCTTTCTCCAGCACTTGATGAACATACAGATACGAGTTTTATTTGTGTTTTAAAATTATATACACTTGACCATAGGGGTAGTCAGAAGCCTGAAAGAACGAAAATTATTTGTCTGCTCATCTCTGGTAGACTTTTGGGGTTTTTTTTTGCAAATATTTTCCCTGATTAGACTACAGTCTGGTTTGACTTTTAGCCCTAGTTAGATGTCCATCCTGAAGAGGAAATTTTTCATGGGAAAACTGTGCTTCAAGGCTTAAACTGTTAGCTTCATATACAGCAAAGCTTGCTCTTAACAGTCTGCTCCTGCAAATATGCACTAGAATAACGGGTCATCTCTTACATAAGTGAGTTTTCTGTCTAAGAGAGGACGATAAGATTTAGCTCAAATTAATATGTACCACTGCTTTTCAGTCATCCGCCAGTCTGTGAGTTGATTGTATTGGCTATCGGGATTTATTTATTCTAATGACAGAAGTCACTGTCAGTGTTGCTATTCTGCTGTAAGCTACTAGTCTTATGGTGAAAAGCTGCCAGATTTCCAAAGTAAATTTAAAAAAAATAAATAATAATTGACAGCAAATATCAAAAGCATTGTTAAAATGTAGGAACTGCTTTCTCTTTGTGAAACAGGAAACAACCACTGGTATCAAGGTGCCAATAGTTTTGAGTTCAAATATGTGTTCCTCTTGATTTCCCTTCTATTTTCAAAAGATATCAAAGGAAATTTTTAATATCCTTGAAGACGGGTAATGGTTCAATTAAAATTGGAATAAAAAGACATGTCTAAAGACAAGTTTTGCTTTGACTGTATCCATCTTTGAGGATGTAAATGACATCTTGATGTAACCTTTGGAACATACATGGTATCTCAAGGTAGTTGCATCTCTCTCTTCTTAAAAATGGGCAGACATTTGATAGCAGAACCTATTCTGCAGTCATGAAGATCCTAGTGGTTTGAATCTGATCTTCTAAAATCCAGTACAGTGTTTATTACTCTTAAAAATTAAAGACCTGTATTTACAAACTGTGCATGAGTCCCATTCAGTCTAATTTATAGACTGAGTTACAGTTCTGTTTTTTCCTTCTGTTCTGCCTCTGCCTGAATGCCACGAGCTACTTGTGCTTACGTAAAATACTCTGTAGAGCATTTGGTCAAGTGATTTATTTTCTTCTACAGAATTCAAAATCTTCCATATTTTTTTTTTTCCCCAGAATCTAATATAAGTCTCTGAGATTTTCCAGAATGGTGATAAATTTATCCAGGATAGTTTTAGGGCAGATGAAGCTTTTCTTAGGTAAAAACATTGTCACAGGCACTGTAGTCACAACTGAGAAATTTATGATGGAGAGCAACTGATGAAGGTAATGGAACTGCAAAAAGAATTGCCCATTTTATAGCACCATTCCATTAGATTGTGTTAATCCAGAGTTTCTGTTCCAGCACTATGTTCTAGAATCCTCTAGGTAAAGAAAAAAAGTGTTCAAATGATACTGTAAGTTTTATTGGAATAAAAGCTTTTGAATCACTACTATTATATACAGATGTTCAGTTTTTTCTACATTATATATTTGTCCTAGTAAAAACTCAGAGTGGTGTTAATGAAACATACCTTTATGTGCATTAAACAGTAGGCTGTGACACTATTTTAAGTGATTCTATGTTATAAAAAAAGCTCTGCAGCAAGATTAATGTTACAAAATTGACAGAATATTATAACACTGTGGAAGATGATAAATTTAAAACTTTCCATTATGCCTTAATGAATACAATGGGAATCATGAAGCTGTGTCTGGTGGTTGCATCATGGCTTTCAGCTGGCTTGTAAGGCTGTATTCCTCACATAAAGTAACCTTTAGTCCTACTTCGTTTATATTAGATTATGCTTTAAAATGTTTGTAATTTGAAAGATACAAATTTAAAGTGCGATGTATATACATCAAAGCAATGATGTAAAAATAGCAGCTGCCACCTCAACAGAATTCAGAGGCATAACTGCTTGGGAGAGCAACAAGACAAAATGTTGACTACATTTTACGTCCAAAGGTAGCGCAGAGTCAGAAGAGAAACTGTAGAATAAGATGTATTCTCTTCTGGCTTGTGTATCTCTAGTGGAATTGTTAACCAACCTGTAGCTACAGGCCTACATTTTCCTCTGCTGTGCTGTGGCATTGAAGGCAACGGGCCAATTTTGTCACTTCTGTGACACAAGGCATTCAGCCCAGTGTGTTAAAACAGGTAAATTTGATATTGGTGATGTTTCAAAGCTGAAGCAAAGGTCAGAAATTGATGCACATAGCCTATTGCTGATGCACAAGTCAGACAGAACAATCTTACTGTAAGACTGAAAGCTGAGGCGATGGCAGTTGTGAAAACACTTTTTTTTTCCCTCGGCGCTGAAGAAACGTGGTTGCTGATAAGCGCAGAACCCCTCGGTGCCATTTTTGAGAGACTTCTCAGAATGTGATGTAGTCAAGTTTTCAGACCCATTTGAACAAGTGGGTTGAATGTACCATACTTTTTTGTTGATTTGCTTTTTGCACAAATGTGATCCATCATCTCACACAGTGCTCAGTTTTGCAAGGTGCTTTTGTTTTTAAGGCATCAGTAGGCGATTCTTTCATGCGAGTGTCCTTTTCTGAGGAAAACTGCATGTTTCAAACTCTGCTAGGTACTTACTGCCACTCATTTATTTATTTATTTATTTTTAAATGCTTAACAACAGGTACGGTTTAGTGGTGAAATTTGATTTTAAAATTTATGCACACATTTTGACAGGTGGTTGTGAACCACCGGAATAAAGCCAGATAAATGGTGCAAAGTTTAAGAACTTAGAGAAATGTATTCGCTTGTGGATTTGAGGTTACCCCTTAAAGCCATAATCCAGTTTTGGTAATCTGCAGAAATGGTACACAGTTCAGCATTGCTTTTAGATACGTTGCACAGCTTTCCATCCTACTGCCATACCAGCCTCCTTAAATACTTGCAGACTATTGAGGGTAAGAATATTTCCTTTCTATACCTATCATTTGTGTTTCTGGTAGATGCTTATTAGGAAGATGAAATCAGTATAATTATATCATCAATATCTTCTGCAAGACTTTGTATAGTAATATTTAAATTAATAAGTGTCTGAATTCAATGCTGAAAAACTACAATGAAATTTTTCAAAGCCCTTCCCTACCATCCCTCCCTTAATTTTTAATTATTCGGGTCCTGAAAATGCAGGTTTCCATCAGATTTCAGGGCCCAAGATCTACATGGTTTCCAATGCAGAAATCGTGAAATTGGAAAACATCAATTGTACTCAGTTTTTATGTAACCGTACTTGGAAAATATATTGGCTCATGAGAAGGAAGGAACATATGCACTTCATATGTGCTAATTTTATGCATATGGTGTGTTTTTGAGTGAAATTTAATTTTTCTTAGGCTTTGAGATACTCTTGTTGGTTGACTACAAATTTACAAATATGAACATTAGGGGTTAAGAGTAAGGACAGGAAGCTGCATTTCTGTGTAGGAGGTTTTAAGTAGCAGCAAGGAAGATGGTAAAAATGGGCACTAAGATGGAGAACTTTGAGAAAAAAGTGACTCAACATGGGATTAGAAAAAGGTAAGTGAAGGGAGAGAGGGCATATATGTGGGGACAGAAGAGCTGATGAATTGTAGTATATTCTTTCAGCCAGAAATGTGAGTCTAACATGGCATATATTAGATTTTTTTTGTGCCATCAGGAAATTTTGTTGAGATCTAATGCAGTCCCCAATTCCTCTGTT
>VYZM01002148.1:205808-225808 GCA_013398915.1 Dromas ardeola | reverse complement strand
GGTCTCCAGCCTGCCCTGAGAGATCACTTATATCGAACAGCAGATGAAAAGCCAGTGCAGATGTAATTTATCGTCGGCGTTTCCTTCTAAAGAATAATTGTGGAGACTTGGCTAGATCAATAATATGGATTTTTGTTGTTAGGTCTTGTAGTCTGCACCATAATGAGAGATAGGGGACAGTGGCTGTTTTCTAATAGAAAATAAAGGATTGGTTTCCGTGTCTTTCTACATTTGAATGCAAAATGGCACACTTGAAACTAATTCAAGTTGTTAAGAAAAGGACCATTTTCTATTGCATTTCTGCTATCATATAAACATGGCAAGTTAGATCAGCCCCCTGTACAGCAAGTGAAATATTGCCTTTACGTTTTGCTAAAAGTTAAAAAGTCGCAAATTCTGAAGTTGGAATGATAAAAGTGTTAAGCATATCCAGAAGAATGTAAAATACATCTATGTATCAATACATGCCCATAACATCAAATGAAATATTATGTCTAGATATGAGAGATTCAACCCACATCAAGCTTCAGACCTAAGAAATACTGTGCAGTTGAATTTAAAGTCACAGGTGATGAAGTTTTCTTGGTGTGTGGATATATGTGTTTGTGCATATATCACGACAAACACACACAAATAAAGTAATTAATTCATTAATATGCCTGAAAATGAATGTTGCAGAAGATCAAATGCATCACCACCTTTCCTGAGCTTCAAAAACAGGGGCCACATCTCCTGCCGTCTCATGTTTTCAGATCCAAAGCCTCACTGACTCCTGCCAGAGCCCTGCCTGCATGAGAGCTCCCAGATAACGACCTGGAGGAGTGTGGAATATTTAACTGGCAAATCATTTTATAGGAGGGATCAATTTCCCTATTTTAAAGCTGTTGGTTGGTTTTGAATCATTTCTCTGTGGCTCAAAAAGCCATTCCAAAGACCCAAATATAAACTACCCAGTAAATCCATAAGCTTGCAAAGATGCTATGGGTACTCTGTGTCCTCATTAGCGTATGAAGCTGCAGGCCATACTGAAGTCTGCTCCTAGATGCTAAACACAACATGAGCTAATTTATGACAATATATAGATGATGAGCAATTTCTTGGTAGGAGTGGAACAGCATTTAACTTTAAAGTGTGAATATTATGCTGGGGTGTTAGGCATTACAGCTAGTTAGAAAGATTTATACTTTAAATTAAATAATTAATTAATATTTAATTATAATTAAGCATTATGTGTAGTCCTTCTCTTCCTTTTCTTTGATATTTTGATGAATTGAAGTGCTACATGCTGAAGATCTTGATAAAAACCAAACAAACAATCAAAAAAAAACAACCCCAAAAAAGCAATGGAAAGAGATTATGCAGAGGTCTCTGTGTAACAATGATGTATAACCTTAGCAATAATATTACTGCCAAACCTTTTGCTGCAAAATTCAGACTCTGTTACATCATTTAGCACATATGCATTCTTCATGTGATAGTTAGGCTGGGTTTCCATTCTGCTTTTTCTGTTCTGTTTTTTTTTTTAAGTTCAGTTATAATCACAGATGGCTAGAACTGACTCCTAAAAGGAGGTACTGAAATTATTTCGCACCTTAGATACTGTCTTGGGATACCCTCATCAATCGACCAAATTTTCAAAAAAGTCCAAAATCCTATAGAATTTCAGTCTGCTTTTCATGACCAAATTTGGGTGCAGAAAATAACAATACACCATTTGCTTTATTCTGAAGTGGAGATGATTAATACGTGCCAATCGCATTTCATAGCCCAGCTACCTGGTGGAGGTTAATCAGCATTTTTATGATCCCATTTTAGTGGCAGGGTTCAGGCTGCCTTGGAAACTTTGAAGGAATCGCCTTTTTCCTTGTAGCACGGGGCCCAGGGACCTCCTGGGCTGCGGTGACAGGGGCAGGGAGCTGGGGTTCCCCCGGGACCCCCATCAAGGCAGTGGTAGGAGAGGGCAGCTGGTCTCTGTGGTGCTCTCCAGGGAGGTCCCACTCAAGAGATGGCCTCTCGCTTCTATTAATGGCATCCAAAGTTAACTGAGGCACTGTGCTTTTCCAGAAAGTCCGTGTATTAGCGTGTCAGGTTGTGTGGGAATAAACAACGTGGAGGTTTCCATCCCTCTGTCTTCACAGGAGGACTTGGTAATTTGACACACAACCTCTTAACCCAGCCGTCTTTTGTAGAAGCTAAATTTCCTTCCCCACGGGGAAGAATTTGTAGGAGACTGTTAGTTTCAATGAATTCAGCATCATTGCCCCACCAGCCCCCTCTCCGGTGTGTTACTGCGAAAGGAGACAATTTGGCTCCAAATGACTAATGCGATTCTTTTTAAAAAAAAAAAATAAAAAAAAAAAATTAAAATCTCAGTCATATCTGAAGTTATTGAGTCTATATATGAGGTTAGTGTTATTAATTTGTAATGACCTTCCATGTGGCCTTCATGGGCTGAGATTGCGGTGCATGTTAGTACATACTGAGTATAAAAATACTGCCATGAAATGATAGACTGTATTTATAGACAACAGGGCAAAATCCTAGCTTCTATTGAAAAAAAATATACTAAAAAGAGAGCATTTACACACTTTTAATGAGTATTGAGCTTGCCAAAATCTCTCAAATTGGTCCAGAGGTTTGGAATGAAGAATTATCATTTGAAGACGAACAATACAAGTTCTGATGCAATTTCAGTGGCAGTCCCCAGACCTGTTTTCTTTATGTCATTAAAACTTTAGAAACATAAACAGTGCTGAATTGCCACTGGTACTGAATAATGTGGCTTTTATTGTTGCTGGGCTCTTCTGTATATTCAAGAAAATAATTTAATACTTATTAATAAATAGAAGGTAACTAAAGATGACTGTGATCTAGTCTGTTGAAAATTTCTCAGTACCCTTAATTTGTTGGTAAATTCAATATATTTTATTTAAGCAGAATCATATATACAGTATATTAACTTTTTTTCCAGGCAATCTTTACTCAGCACAGAAAGGCCAGATGTATGGGAATTGTAAAAAATCAGGATATGCATAAAAACTGTTCAAGTGCATAAAGCAGCCCCATCTGGAAGACATCTAACAGAAATGAAGTTGTACAAAACCATTCCATTGATAATAAAGCTAATTTTTATGGGTCTGACAAGTATGTAATTATGTTCAGTGGTGCTTTTCAGATTTTATCACAGTCAATAAACCGCAGTGGTAATTTCATTCCCATTTGACATATTTACATGGAAACATTTGATTGGAGGAATTAGTAACCCTGAAAGCCTTGATAGATATGTTTTAATGATCTGTGACCTCCGCAGTCCCTCATCTGTTTATTGTTGCAACAGGCGAGAAGTCGTTCCTCTGTGACCTTTGTGGCTTTGCCGGCGGGACACGTCATGCCCTCACCAAGCATCGGCGGCAGCACACAGGTCAGTAAAGCTGTCTTTACTCTTTGCTATATTTTCTCCAGCAAGGGAGTCCCTCTACACTGGGGAGTAACGCAAGCCAAATAGAACGTTACAGCACAAATAATACATCGGCTCATTGTTTACTTTGCTTTTTCTCGTTTTTGTAAAACCGGTATGCCCAAGATTTGCACCAAATCTGCCAGCTGGGAGTTTGAATAATTGCCTGGGGGGGTGGGGTGGGGGGTATTTTTGGTGTTTTTTCTGAAGGAAGTAGAATTGTAAAGATGGGCTTTCTTCTTTAAATGAATGCTAAGTCTACTAGTTGTTTTTTTTTTTTTCCCAAGGCCCAAATAGATTACCTACTGTGAAGATTTTGCAAGAGTCTGCTAGAATGTCCCTGGGTGAAAATTAGAGACTACATATAGATTAATCCATTATTTGGGACTGAGACATAGTTGAAAGCCAGTGTTGTTTCAGTTGCCCTTCTGTAATTTTAAGATAGTTTGTAATTAATAGGTGCAACTTTAAGAGTTACCACATGGTTAGCATGTAAAGCAAGATTTCTCTCCCAGAATTAGTAAAGCTTTCCTACCACCTGGTTATAAAAATTTAATATCAGATAAAATTAAATTGGTTCTTAGTTTCAGAAGACCAGAAAAAAGTGTAAGTATTAAACATTTATTAATACATTTTACCTTAATTGTGCTTTTTAGTAGTTCCTTGTGTTTGATTATTTGAGTAGATTTTGTTCAAACAGACGCAGAAGTGTTGCTGCTTAAGCCACTGTAGTTTTTGTTTTACCGACTAGCATGAGGATAATCTAATATCATCAGGAATTGCTGTGTGAGTTAAGTGACCATTGTCTAATGTACAGTGGAAAGAAATGGCTAACAAATGAGAAGCTGTAGTTGTTACATCATGAATTTTCCATGGATTTTGTAAAGGAATCTCGGTGGGAGATTTTATTATGTCCCTGAATAAACTAATCTTGATTCAGGACATACACCATCTAAGTGCGTAATTTCCTGGAGAGCAGCTACTCTCTTTCTTGAGAGCCTGAAGCCATTCTTTCCACCCTGTTTTCAGTTTATTAAAGCAACCGTATTTGGAGGAGAGTCCTGTGCTTTCAAAAAGGTGGGGTTCTCAGTGCCAGACAGGCAATACCTTGAAACGGATAAGCTCTAAAAAAAATAATAATAAAAAATACGCAGGGCCAAATTTTGCTTGCAAGTCTAACTAGTAATCATACTTCCAGAATTTTTCTCCTGATAACAAGGAACGTATATTTGTGTGAGGGTACTGCCACAGTCAGTCCCCATTCACTGCAGGAAATTTGTATTTTTAAAGTGCCCAAGAAAAGGCATTTATTAAATATAATAAGTTAACTTAATATTACACTGTCGGAATGATAACGGGAGTAATTGCAACTACTGGAATGGAAGTTGTATGCCTCAGTTGTAACTAACGGTTTACATTTTCCTGGAGCTTTGAAAAATTTTCACGTTGGCTGAAGTTTACCAAATGTGGGCGAAGAATGAAAATGAATCATTGTTATCAATAGGCTGGGAACTATGTTTTGCTGGCCTGCTATGTGGCACACTGGGATCATGCATATGTCTAGGAATTGCAATCAGTGCAGCCACACAAATGGTAAACAACCATTTTGGAATGAAAAAGTGGAAGAAATGCATATTCTTGGCTTTACCCTTCTTGTCTTTACCTATTATGTGTGCGCAGATGTGGTTTCTCAGAAATGTAAGTCCTTGTCATTGGTTTTATATTTATATTTTTTGTATCATTGGGCCACAAGTCAATAGAAAAAATATTTTATTTCCTGCTTTATGTGCAAAATTAGGCTGAAAATACGGTATTTTCCTAGTGAAAACTGTCCAGATTTTCGATGGCATTTTGCCCTTCTTTTGCCGGTATGGTAGAGACTTTTGTGCTATGATCACAGGGATTCACAGGTTATAGATCATGAAGCTTGCATCTAGCAGGCATAACTTTATATTTTATGTCAGGACTGGAGGCTCGTTATTACTTTGCTATTAACTTTATACTATACAGGACAGTATCTCAGAGGCAGAGGGATCTATCTTTTTGGCATTTATCTGCCTCTGTGGCACAAACAATCAGAGATGATTCTTTAGCAGAAAAATTATCTGTAGCTTCTATTTGTTTCAAGGAGAATGACACAATCCACCTTTGCCTGCTTTGTTGCACTTACATAGGTTCCCGTGTATTTTCATCCAGTGCACAACTTTATCTCAGTCCTTACCTGCACGCACTCTTCTTTGTACCTGTGTTTATACCTATATTCTTCTGTGTCCCCAGTTGGCACAATTTTCCCAGAGCAGAATGCCAAAGCAAATTACAATCAGATTTGAAAGGGATAGGTATCAAAAATAGTCTAAATGGCTTAAATAATTCCCTACTGTAATACAAGCTGTCTAGGGAGCTGACACAGAACATCTTCCAATCCAAGATTTACTTCTATCACCTGTCAGAGACCCTTGATTCAAGGGCAAATGAGCAAATCCTCACATGTAGTTGAGGAGTCTTAACCAGCTTAACAAGCCTCCTCTCGTCCCAGCCTCAAGGCCTGAGGTATCCTGACACCCCAGAGAAATGTTCAGCTGCTGATAGATATTTGACACAAGAGAGGGCTGGCTGCGGGACCCGCCACTTAGACTTCTGATGCTCTTGATTCTGGTTATTTCTTACTCTGTTCCTCTCTTTTTAGATGAGATTATTTTTATGTACCTGGTGAAATACTTTCACCTTGAGAAAGATGCATTTTCTTTAGCAATCTTACAGGGAGGATAAAGTAGAACTTGGTGTGAATAAAGCTGGGAGAATCTGGCCCTCGGTCACTCAGAGAGCAAATTGTAGGGACTAGTTTCATAAACAGGATGTTATCCCTGGAAGGTATGTTTTGGGGTTTCAAATGAAAAGAAATACAGGAATGTTAAACTGAAAGAAAAAGCCATTAGTTTTAAGACTTGAAAAATGTTTTTACTTCATTTATTTGCAAACACGATGCATCTCCATACAGATCCTTGACATAGGCTTTCTCAACTGTAAAGCAGAAAAAAATAATTTGACCTATCAAGAGATCCCTGGTGTTTCACCAGTTGATGTTTTTATTCTGTGTTAAATATGTTATGTCCTGAATGACTGACCTGGTCCTGTGAGAAGCGCGCACTTTGAACACAGAATAAGCTAAGTCTTTGTCTGATTTTGTCCTGGTAAAATGTTCTAGGATTATTTTATGATCAGAATGCATCTTCTTCCAGTCCTATTCTGCAAGAATCAATCTGTGAAATTCTGCAAGTCTTTCACTGTGTTTGTAAATATCAGTGGCCTGATCTTCTATTTTGTGAATTGAAGCAATGGCAACTTCAAGAGTGGTCCAGGGTTTGACTAGAATTTTATCACACTGTAAAGAATACTTACATCTCTGTCTTTGTCAAATGCTTTACAATAGACACTTGTGGCTGCCTTGGCTGTGAGTAGAATCTGTCTTAAGAAACTTAGACCACTTGTAATATTAGCTGGTGCTATGTGGTAAATAAGGGGCAGCTTGCGGTGCTGCAAGAACGTATATGCCGTAGTTCTGGTGCCTCGACACGACTGGGAGAAAAAATTTTCATCTTTTGAGTCATCTCAAAACAATTTGTTCTGATTCATATTTTGTCCCAGCAAGAAAATCTGCCTGAAGATACGAAGATAAATAATGTTGTAAATGTTAGTGTTGGCTGAATTTAGAATTAGTTGAATTCCGCAAAGAATTTAAGAGATTATCTAAATTTTATAATAAAAAAACCCATGTGCACACACACACACACACAAGAAACATATAATATCACATAATTTAAATGTTTTGCCTTAATCATAATCAACTAGGAAATTGCATAAGAGAGAAAAAACAAGTAAGGGTAATTATTTCTGGCTGGAAATGAAAATATGAAACCACTTCATTCTTAATTTTAAAATGTCTTTCTTTCATGTTTTTGTTGTTACTGTTCTGCTCTCCTCCTTTGTTTGTCTGCCTTTTGGTATCACTCTAGTTTTCCCTTCTTCTACATGTTTCCCAGTAAACTTCCATTTCATTCTGTAGTAGCTGGCTCAGTCCAACATCGCTTATCAGTCACAGCCTGTGTTCTCCTGTATGAAATTCCTTTTTTAATGTTGGTTAGTACTCCTGCAAATTGCAGATATTGCATCCTCATCTTCTACACAATGGCAGCCTACATCTGCTTCTCGTGTGTTAGTTGTGGTGGAATCTTCCTGGGGATCACAGAAGTACATTACAGTAGTAGAGCGTACACTACTGTGCACAGGAGTTCTGCGACAGTCACTCTGAACCTATGGAACTGATTAAGAAGGCTGTGTCTTTGTTCAAATATTTTCATGAATTTTTGAAGATGGTAGCTTATATCATACAGATCACTGTTTGTATGATTGCTTCTGCTCACTCATTTCAGTCTTGTGCTTCTCAAGACATTTATAGGTCAATGTAATAAAGAAAGAAAATTTAATAATATATGTGTTTTTATCCAGATGAGTGCCTCACTTTGTGTTTCTATTTCTCATGTGAACTGCTCTTTGACTTTAATGTGTAGTTACATTACTCGGCATTGAATTTAATGTATAATGTAGCCTCTTCCTTTCAACTTCCCCACCATAGCTTAAAAAAATTATAATGTTGAATACCACAGAAAATGTAGCACAGTTAAGAAGACTTACTGCTCTCTTCAGCAAGAGGAGAGGTGAAATTTGAAGAGGATCTGTGTTGTTTTTCCTTTTCCGTTTGTGCAAACATTTGCAGCAGAGTGTGGGACTTGAATATAGCAAACCTTTGGCCAGAAATGACACCAAAAACTGGGATATGTTAATACTTTCTCTCTACCTAAGAGAAATTGTCTAGTGGAACAGTTTTCCTCCCATTTCTGAGCATACAAATGTCATTCATTTTCTGCTAGGGAAGAGCAACCTTATGTCATCTACAGGGTTTCTCATAAGAAAGCAAGAGATCAAGGATGGTAGTTATTTTTATGTCTTATATGCAAAAAAGTTGACCAGACTAAAAGCAAACAGAATTTACTTTAACATACTTCAGGCTTCGTTAGCAAGACTGTAAGTGCTTCTCCAGGGAACAGCCTTAACAAACACTAGAAACAGTTGGAAATAAGAAGAAAAAAAATCCTGTAACGTGTAAGCTGATGGCTGCGTTTTGTGGTCTACTCATTCCTTAAATCACATGAAACTTACAGGATTCTTTCTGTGCTGCTTAACATATCATGTGAAAGACAAATAGGACTAAAAGCAATAGTTTCCTCTTGAGACGACAGGGCTAAGATTTCTTCCATCGTACTAAGATTCTGATTAGTTGCTCCAGACTTGCAAATTGAAGGCATCATTTAATTTTTATTTTTTCTTTCATTTATTTGAAAGCTGGATCCTCAGTAGCACATGCATATAAATGCTGTATATAATCTATAGGTAGACATTTTCTGGACAGTCATGATTATAAATAAAAATTTCACTTTGCCATCCACAAATCAACATCTGTCACCAAGACTTATAGTTTTTGTGTTAGTGTTATTTCCTTTTTCCTTTAAAAAGTACATGTTAAGTACATAACTGCACAGAGAAATTTATGATTGCAGTAAGGTATGCTCTGTGTCCTAAAAAGCTCATCATCAAAGACAGAGAACTCGAAAGAGGAAATCAGAGAAAAGAGGAAGAAGGAAAGAAAAAGAAAACTGTAATTTGTGGGAAAACAAACAAACAAAAAATGAACAATAACAAAAAAAGCTAAGATATATGGTAAAAGAAGTCAGTGCAGAATTTGGAGAGGCAAGAGAAAATGCAAGCCTTAGCTGTGATAGTTTAAGAAGAGCAGAATAAGTAGAGCTGATGAGGCTAACTTGTTAGCAGCAGGCTTAATAACTGCTTTTCTACAGACTGGTGCTCCCTGTGAGCTGAGCCTTTTATCAGTTGCTTTCCCAAACTTTGATTGTTGGAGCTAAAATTTTCCATGTCAGGTGACTTAAACAACAGATGCACTTTGGAAGTTTCTTGCAGTATTGTCAAAAAAGCAAAACTATTTCTTTTTTTGTGATCCTGTGGTTGGTAAACATAGCTTTTAGGGTGTGCTTGTGTTTAAAAACAAAATAAAAAACCTGATAGGCAGTGGGTTCTTGCTCTTGGAGCGAGTGTCCTTCCTTTTTTTCCTCCACAGAGCTTGTTGACCACTGGGGCACCTGTCCCTCTTTTTCATAGAGTTTGTTATTGATAAAGTTAGAGATAGTGAAGCGTGGACAAGTAATTCCATAATAGTAAGGTGTGGGAGGAATTGGTTTGAGTTTTTTTTACCTTTATTAATATTTAAATGCGTAGACTTTGTCCTTACACATTTTTGGATACACTATTTTATAGTTGTTATGTAGTGTTGTTTAAAAAATACTGACAATGTTGGGGGGTTTATTTGTGTTATTTTAATTTTGTATGAATTAGATCCTTGACTGGGGGTGAGGGAGAATCCTCCTGAAATATTTAATGGCAGCCTGTATAAAATTAAAATTAAGTTTATTGCCTGAAATGTCTGGGGGCAGGAAGGAGGGAAGAAGAACTGGGACACAAAGATCGATGAAGAGCATTCAGGCCCAAAGATAAGGAAGACAAAAAAATACTTAAATGAGTAGGTCTGTGGAAAACTTAAATAAATAAAAAAAAATAATAATACTGCTGCTACAGCTAATATACTCAACACCCCCCAACCCAAAGAAATACCTAGTCGTCTTTTAGATTTTTTCAATTCTACCTATCGACCTGGTTAATTTTCCATAAAAATAAATACTTTATCCCATGTGCAGCTGCGAAGAATTACATGCCATGCTAGGCTGTCTTTTTTCTTCCCAGTTTAGTTGCCTTTTGTTGTGTGGTGCTGCTGTGATGTATTTTCTGTCAGGTGAGATTTACACATAGTCCACTTGACAGGAGCAGTTAGCCACAAGGATTTCCTGAGGAGAAACTTCCTGGAGCAGTGGGCAAGGATTATCATTTTTCTTTTGGTCACGGTGGACTTTGCAAGCCCTCCTGGCTTCCACAGGCCCTCGCTCGTCTGTCAGCCCCGTTGGCCCTGCCCCAGCACAGCAGCAGACCTTTACCTGATCCATCCTCCCCTGAATGGCAAACTCAAAATCTCCTTTCAGTTCAGATCTGCTGTTTTTACAAGGGGGCAAGTTGGCAGGGTTCTAATGCATTTTAAGTGAAAGCAGTTAAAATAAGTATGTATGTTATCTAAAATACCTGTGGCTTTACTACTCAGGCTTGAAAATGTTGCTGTCTTCTTTAATACTAGAAGATAAAATAAATCAGGCACGGGAAATCTTCAGTTCAAGAACAGGTTATGTTGCTAGGGAGTCTATGGCCTCCCAGAGAGTTTAATTGAAGCAGCAGCCAGTACCATTCAAGCTGCTGGGAGGATCAGCTTCTCCAGAACAGAGAGTCAGTGTCTGACAAGAAAACCCCATTTGGGGCAGGAAAGACATACTTTCTAGCAGTCTCAATTTGTCCAGCATAGAGGCTTCCACATTGTGTCTTGCCCCTTCACCTTTCCTTGTCCCATGAAACAGTAAGTGAAAAATAGTAGGTGGTATTCTCTCCAGCAGCTGCTACAAGCAATTATTCCAACTCTTTATGGAGCTTTCAGAAGCTGCTCCGTTGTCCTTCCTTACAGGCTTTTCAGGCTTGAGGACTTTGCATTTCTTTTTCCCTTGGGAGGGGGAAAAAAAACGCAACAGTCTCCAAGAATGAAAAACGCGGATTTCTTAGAATTCTGGCAAAGTCTCTTAGGAAGCCTTTAGTGTTTCACAGGCTTGAAAAATCTGGCTTGGAGGCATGGCTGCTTGGGAGTGGCCTTTTGATAATGAAGTGTCTTCTGCTGGTGGTGTGTCTCCTGTCAGCCTGAAAGCCTGCAAATTGTGCCTGCTAAGGCTTAGGGTTCAATTTTGAAACTGCCTATTTTAGACCTCTGAACAGTCTACAAGGTCGGTGTCCATCCTTAGCAGTTTTATTCAGACTTCTTAAGTTAGGGGTGTTGATTCCTTATGAAGTCTTTAGGATAAATACTTCTGAAGGCTGGCACAGTGCAGTCAAGATCACCTAAGTTAGCAGCTGCCTTCTGTCTTCTGCATACGAAAAGAAACCTGTTTCCTCCCTAAGTGGTAATTACATGTGCCTGTAAGCCACACAGATTATTTCTGGAGCAACCAGTTGGAAAATGGGATGCAGGTGTTTTAGCTAGGCATCACAGTATGTGTGTCTGTCATGAGATTTTGTCTTAGTGTCTTCTGAGGGGTGGACCCCTCTGCTGGAAAGAGAAGTACTCTTTTCACATAATAATTTATAAGCGAGAAATTTTTACCTTTCTTCAATTAGTAGTCCTCTAGAAATTTTCAGTACAGTTGCACATTCAGCAGAGATCGAATTTTAGTCTTCTGAAAATATTATTGTCCTAGTCTAGGTTTGGTGGTTGGTTGTTGGTTTGTTGTGTGGTTTTTTTGCTTGTTTTTTTTTTTCGTTAACCTTTCAAGTCCTTCTGCTGAAATTGTCCCACTGTTCAGAAAAGATTCACAAGGACAGAAGAGGCAAGACAGGGGGAATGGAGCACTGAGCTCTGGTTCATATTCTCAGTCCTGGTTTATGTGTACTATTTAATGGATAAGATAAAAAAAAAAAAACAGGATCAGAGACAAAAAACAAAGATACCTTCCTCCCGGAGATGTTCCTTTCTAAGCAGGCACTGAATACAAGCTTCAGACTGATTTCTCGCCTTCTGTCTCCAGCAGTGTTGCTTTCAGGGCTGTGCGTGGGCCCAGCTTCAACAGAAGGTGTAGGGTGAGAGGAATGCCCGTCACCTACCTGGTGATGATACTTTCATGAAATAAGGCCCAGTAACATGGTTACCCTGTTTCAGTGCACTTCTTTGTCCTCCTTTTTGCTGCTGTGTAACACCACATGGGAAGTTAGCTGGCTGCTGATGGGTATATGTCATAGTGAGAATAGTGTTTTGTAATTAATACGCTGTATTTGGAAATTTATTTTGTATTTGTGGCTGTTATATATACATGGACTAAAACCTATGTCAAGGGATTTGCCAGAAATTTAGACTTTCTTTTCTGTTGATGAAAACTGATAACGTATTTCTTCTCTTGTCACCTTCTAGGAGAAAAACCATTCAAATGTGATGAGTGTAACTTCGCTTCCACAACACAATCGCATCTGACACGACATAAGCGTGTCCATACTGGAGAAAAGCCTTACAGATGTCCCTGGTGTGACTACAGGTAATGAGTCATTAACTAAAGCATGATGAGAGAAGGGTTAAGGTGATCAGATGAGGTTCATTTGAAGTCACCAATAAAAATATATTGCCATTAAAACACCATCAGGGCAGCAGTAATTGCGTATTAAATTAGGAGCTAAATTTAAAAACTTAGTCTTCAGTATTTAGGTATTACTTTATAAAGAAAAACAAATGATGGGAAACCTTTTAGTGGTAACACTGCAGTGCTAATGTTGAGTGTTTGTTTCACAGCTGCTCTAGTGTCTGTTAGAATTCTCCATGGTGAGGCCGCTTATCTGCATCGCCTTTTCAAATCAGTTGCAGTGTTGAAATTTTTCTCGGTTGAGTTGCAACCATTTCACCAAGAAAGGAAAAGTCCCCTAAAAGGCTTAGCAACCTAAATACTCACCAGACACTTATTAGAACAGGAAGCAACTGGAGCTAGTTACAGTGCTGCAGAGTCTTGTTTTTCTGCTCCAGTTTTCCTTCTCCTTGCCAGCCAAGTTGTTTGGATGAGAGTTGGCTGTAGGGTGATTGCATGGAAAGTCTCCCATGTTCCACCATTAAAACCCATCCTGTTAGGACAATATATTAAGTTCTCAAAAATCACATGAATGGACAGTTAAGATTACTTGTGGTGCTCATCCCATGTGTCTTTTGTTCATTATAGACTACTTATTAAATGATCTCATATTGCTTCTTAAAGGATTCTTTACTCTTCTTAAACACACTTGTACAATCTTGAATACTTTTAATACCTTGTGATGAAGTGTACTATAAAGGAATTCATAGAATTTATTCACGAGCAATTTGCCAGAGTTGACGTCCAAAAAGTTTTTTTTAAAAATCAGTATTATATTTGATAAATGGCAGGATTATATAATTAAATGCATGTGCTGTGATGCATGCACGCAAGAGGAGAAAGTTAAACATTTGATTAGACCACTATAGCATGTTTTATTTTCTTTTAATGGTGAACATACAACTGTAATGTTCTTTTAGTATAAGTTTTACTGTAGTTTCCTAAAACAAGATTATATAACAAAGGCTAGCTACTCTCATAATACCTGGTTTCACGCTATTTATGAGCTGCTTTAAAGAAAGCTCCTGTACAGAAAGCTGCTGCAGTGATCATGCAGTTTCTGTTCAAAAATTTTTGTTGCATTGGTTTGTGCACGTGGAGCAAACATTCTGTGAACTCTTCTATATTGAGCACCCATTAAATTACTGCCTAGAACTGCAGAGAACTGAGTTTGATAACCTCGCGGAGGGGGACTTCTGTTTCTGTGCTGCTACCTTAAAAGTTCCCCTACTTTTTTTGTTGTTGTTGTTTTTTTAAATAGAAGTGTTTGTCATCTAAGAAAGAGAAGAGGTTTTGTGTTTGTCAGAGTGGTTGGGTGAAAAGGTCTGTGCTGAGTGAAGGGAGCGCATATAAGTAATAGTGTGACATGACGTGCTGCAATAAAGGTAAAAGGAGTGCTATCTTTGCTGCATGTTTGAGGATGCTTAATCTTGGGGCCATCCACTTTAATGAACCATCCCAATTGGAAGGAATAGTCTTATTACAGAACTAGGTAATGAGAGGTGTGTTTGAGCTCCTGGCTTGAAGACCCTAGAGACTGGGAGCTTTGTAGATGTGAATCAGTTTGGAGTTTGTTACGCCCACTGCAATGAGTGCGTGCAATTCCCTCACTCAGTATGACAAAATGCGTAACTTCAGTACTCTGTTCCGTGAAAGACGGGAGGTCATTTTTCTTTGGATGGACAGTTTACTGTATGGGATGGAAATTCCAAGAAATTGCAAGGTTTTTTGCGACTGTTTTATTATATTGGAGGTTATTAGAGAAGAAACAAGCATAATCTATTTTATCAGGATTAACAAGAAATCTCTGAGCATCCCCTGCCTGTATATTATTGAAAAATAAAGGTTTCATGGTAATAGGACGTTAGTTTCCATCCCTTGCAGGCCAATTTGGACCTAATCTTTGGAGGCTGATCTCTACAGATGCCAGCTGATGAAGCTTTGATTCTGCAGGAAATTTGTTCTGAGCTCAGCTGAAAAACATCTGGCAGGGATGCAGGAATCAGAGCTGTGCTGCTGCTGCTGAAAGTTCGTAGAGGCAGTGAGGCATCCTGTGTATCTGCGGAGGAGCCAGTAGAGGGGCTGCTGTATTTATTAGCCCAGCAGTCCTGCTTGGGCCTGCCAGTTTCCACAGTCCTGGGATATTAGCCAGCCTTGTTGGCAAGTGGTTTTTTTTGCGCTCTATCTACCCCTCTCATTTTTTTCCTCTCTTCTTTTTTTTGTTTGTTTCGTTTTAAAATACAATTTTAAAGGAATCACATGTTGCCTCCTTGTCAACTCACCCAGTATCTCTTCTCATGGAAAGGTATTAGCAACTCTGTAAATGATGTCCTTTATATCAGGTCAGCAGATGGTATGTACTCTTGCGAGTGTCACGTACAGAAAACATAACAAAATTTTAAAATCTGCTGACCTAGTGATAAAATTCACCCCAATGCCTAGTGGTCGAGTTCTCGCTGTGGTGCTTTCAGCTCAGCCCATGCACTGTAAGTTCATCCAGACTATTTCAGATGTTGCTGTTTAGTGTTGCTTGGCAACTGCAGACTCTTTAATGACCCTTGTAGTTTCAGCAAGGTGAATAGTACTGGTTTTGTGTATGGATACGGAGTATTGTTAGTGCTACCATAAAGTCTCCTTTCACTGATAGGTGAAGTGATATCTATAAAGTAGTTTGAGACACTTGAATTTAAAAAGTGTCTAAATAATTATACCTGCTCCACTCATCAGTGCTCAGAGGGTTCTTTAGAGATTCCTGAATTCAAGCTTTTCAATTCCTTGGGAGGAAATTGTGAACAATCATCCTGCAAAAACTTTTGCCAGTCTAGTGAGTGAAAGGCTAGCTAACCCTGGCTAGAAGTACGGAAAGAAAGGCTATTAAAAGAAACTAATCTGAATTTAGGAGCTGTTAAGAAATTCTAGATCACTTATGACTGGACAGGCACCTAGAACTGTTGGTTGGGGTTTTTTTTTGTTTTTTTGTTTTTTTCTTACCAGCAAAAACTGAAGTGAACTAGGCTGTAATATACTATGGGAAAAAGATTGATTTGGCTACATGGAACTGAAAAGGGAATTTATTCCCTATATAACCCACAGCATGAGAAATTCTTTTCTTAACTAGGAAAAGACACAAACGGATGGGGTTTTCTGAAGTGAATTATAAACTAACCTAGAATTATATATTCTCAATAGTATGCATATTCCCAAAAAGAAAATGTGAGAATTTGCTCATTTTATTTTACCAAATTGCTTTTATAATCTATGTTTACAGTTGTACTTAAATATTCTTGCAAAAACGTTAACTTCCATCTCTACTTTTTGTACTGTGACCGCTTGGTATTTATTTTTATCTAAATCTTTTGTACATTGATAACAAAGGAATGAACATCTACTTTTCTATATAGCAGTATGTGACTTCTAGTTACTATTATAATTTCAAATTATATTTTCAGTATAGTTCATAAAAAATAATTCCTTTTGAAGGAAGCAAAACATAATATATATTCATAAATATAAACAATTTCTCGTTAAACGTTTTGGTTATATTTTTTCACATTTGTGTTTTCAATTTAGGCTTCCCCTATTTAGATAAAAATATGCACAGTTTTCCTTTGCTTTTACTTCTTTGAAATCACACAACGTGTCTCTCCATTCTTAAGTCAGTGTGCTTTGTCATACAAAAATATTCATTCACTCCTAATTAACGTTCAGCTTAATTTTATTATACAGAATTGGTCTCATAGGGCCCTACACCACCGTTACATATGCGATGCTTATTTATATTTCGTAGTCATTTAAAAAAGACGTGTTACGTGGCTAAACTTCTCAGATTACATGATCCTAGAATTATACTGACAAGAATACTGTCTGCATTTGGTAATGGGCACAGTAAGTAATGAAGAGCCTTATAACCTCCTGAAACTGAACAATGCCGGTGAACTTCAACTGATTTCTAAATCTGTTGGTTGTGTCATCTGTGGCCAGACTTTCTAAACCTGCAACATATTTAGGTACCTGAATTTAACCTGATTTCAGAAGCACTAAACTCCCATAAGTCTGATGATGTCAATGAAAGATGCAGATATACAGCATTTTGAAAAACTGAACTGTTTTTGTGCATGTGTCTGAAGTAAAGAATTAGGACTCTCATTTTAGTCATACGTTAGGCTTTAAATTCAACTCCCATCGGTACTGACTTTCCATGTAACTATCAAATCTTCTCAGGCACGTAATAATTTATGTTCATGGTGTGTGTGAGGGGGATGTTTCAGTATGAAATGGATCTGGATTACTTTGTTTTGCGTTGGGGCGGGGGTGGGGGGGAGCGGACAAAAGGCAGAGCCCTGATTTTCTCACATAGTCACATTCGTTGGAGTTCAGGGCTCAGGAGGAGCACTGGCATAGTTTCGTGATACAGAAGCAGTATTGTTACAACTTTGACCATGAAAAGTGTGGGACGGGCATAATGTTAATGTACTTTGTGCCGTCCCTGTGCTGTAATTAAGCAAAATTACTCTCGTTTCTCTGGCATTCCACAGTATGGTTAATTTTGCACGGAGTACCCATGGCAGTGAGGGGATGGAGGGCACCATCCAGGGGACTGGTGATGTTCCACAGCCATAGATAAGAGGGTTTAGAAGCTGTATAAAACAAACAGCCAGGCCAGCAAAACAGCATTAATTCTGTAAATGCACCTTTCTATAAAGTATATTATGACTTGTGAAGGATGTCTTACAAGACTGAGAATAAATAGCATACATTTTTAATATAATTATGTAAACTAAAATAAATATTTTACATTTATTATGCATAATAAAATAATTAGACAACATTCTCTAAGGGATTATGGCATCTGAAATTCCAACTGCAGAAGGATTCATTGCATATTTTTAACAGCAGCGGCAGCATGACTTAGGGGGAGTGACTCCACAGGGGCTACTTTTCTTTTTTTGGACAGCATCTCTAGGGAGTTCCTATTTCCCTCTGACTTACAGTATCTGTTCATAGGTTGTAAAGATCAGTTTATAATACACTCCAGGATTTGCACCTAAGTCATAAGAATGTGCAAAGTAAGTGTTTTCTCTGCGTTTATTTTGGTGAATTTAATAACTTCTAGTTGTCTTGGTATGATTGCATCAGCTGTGCACTGTTCCCTAGTTACATAAAGGATAACTAGGGACTACTTTAAATGCTGAGGTTACAATATGTACTTATTCATAGCAAAACTGAGAGGCTGTTAAGGCAAACTTCTGCATAAAATGATGAAACAGTGTATTTACCATTAAAACGTTAACGTTAATATGCTCTTTGTAACCAGTGAAATTTAATATGCATGTATAGGAAATAACTAGGTTATACAACTGTATGGAACATTAGGCTGATGAGGACTCCAAGCGGCAACCACCACTGCGCTATGGAAAAACACTTTTTTATATAAATCACAAAGGCAGAATTAGGCAAAAAAAGTTGCATATAGTTTGTGCTAATAAGAAATTGCTAAGGACAATAATGCATGCATGTAATAGAACAAACAGGGCCTTCAGGAAGCACTTAAGCTTCTGTTGTGATCAGCAGCAGGAGTTGAGGATATCCAGTGCCTTGTGCTAGCAGACTTATAAACAAATGAAGATAGAAGTTTAGAGAGAAATTCTGTCGGTGCATGGGCATAGTTCCCAGCTGCAAACTCCTCAGAATATTATTCTGCCCTCAGTTTTTAATAAACATTCAGATAAAATACTTGGTAATATTTCGATTAATCTGGAATAAAATATGCTGTAGCATTTAGGTCTATAAAAGAAAAATGATCTGAAATAAAATTCAGATATAACTACAAAACCACCTTAGTCATTCTAGTGAATACATGGCATACAAAACAATGGCTAGTATTATTCCCGTTGTGATGTTTCTGTTGCTCCCCTTGTGATGTTTGTATTCACCTAAATAATAGCAAATAGTTCATATGGTAAATTCAGAATAAAAATATGCAATGTGATAGTGCAGAATACAGATCAGCCATCATGTTAACCAAGAGACATGACTTCAGATGTGATTCCTAACGTTCAGAAACTTGTAGAAGCTGAGAGCACGCAAATAATGATATGGCCCTTGCTGGGAGATGTGTATGCTGTCTGCACTGACCGAGAAATCCTGTCTCTGCAAATTTGGAGAATCATGTTGGCAGCAGCGTTCCAAAGAACTTAAACTCCCTCTCTCACAGCTCTCCCTGTCCTCCCTGCCAGATGCCAATGTCACTGCATGGAGTGCTTAAGAGAATGTATGCTTATTAGAAAACAAGATTATTTCTTTAAAAAGACATATATGCACAAGCACACACAAATATATTGGTGTGTGTAGACTTGATGACTATGGTCCACAGTGAAATTGCCCTGTTAAGAGGCTTTTGCACAGCATGCAATAGTATAGTCACTTTGTGAAGTCCTTTGCTTTCTGTATTTTTAATTAATAGCATAGTAAATGCACTCTACTTGGTAGAAGGGTAATACAGATTTTTATTTATTTTAATGAATAATATTTAACTCCTTATGATACAGAAATCCATCAATAATTCAATGAGCATTGGTAACTCAAGCTTCTTTTGTGTTGTTTTTCTTATTTCTATGTTTCTATTTTTTCCTGTTTTCCATTTTTTTTCCTGTGGCCACTCTAAGTAAGAGGAATTAAAAATTGCCTTTTTAATTCAATGAGTCTGTGATTCTCATGCTAATGCTGAAGCACTGGACTTGGGGCTTTAAGGATCTGCCCAAGTATCTTTAAACCAGTGATGCAATTGCAAGCATTGATAATAATATTCTAACCTCATTTTGGATTGAGTCCTTTGAAGAACAACTTTTAAGTGATGTATTTAAGCCTAAATGACATGTGAAGTTACACAGGGGTTACCACTGAGTTTAATGTTACTGAGACATGCAGCTATTTTGATATCAGTGTAAAAATTCCTATATATTTTTATCTTTTGGCAGCTTCTCTGTGTTGCAGCCTGGCGTGATTGCAGCTCAGCACTCTATCGGTTTGTTCACACGTTAAGTTCTGCAAAAATATTGTCAGGTTCCTGATTTCTTTTAGTAGTTACTGTCTCCCCCTTGCTGTTCAATTTGGGGTTTGTCCCTGACCTTTTCTTATGCAGCCTCTCCACCACTGTACTGATG
>VYZM01002148.1:79146-205800 GCA_013398915.1 Dromas ardeola | reverse complement strand
GGCCTTATGATTTTTTTTTTTTTTTTTTTTTTTAAATCAGAGTCCAATACACTTCACCCAAAACCAGAAGTATTTGGTGTTTAGGAAATATGAATAAGACCACTTAATGTAGTGAACAGATTAATGTAATTAATGTCTTCTATTATCACATTTTATCTTCTCCCTGTCCTCACGCTTCTTTTTCCCTATCACGTTTCCCTATCACGTGCAGTCATCGCTGTCTTACCTATTCCTTTTTTTTGTGGAGCATAAATACGTTATAGTAAATATACCTATATTTAATGTATAGTTAATTAATGTTTATAAATCTGGAACATCAGCATATATTTCAAACTAAAATAATCTTAAGTAGGTTGCATTTTGATAGTAAATAAAATTTTAGTACTAACCTCAAGATGAATGGCAAGGCTATGGTCTTAATATAGCTTTTAGTAACAAAAAGACTTGTAATTTCCTGTTCTTACAGTGCTTCTGATAAAAATGTACAGTGAAGATCTTTTATGTCTACAAATAAACTTTCATTTGTTGGAATAATTTGATCTAAAAATAATCATTGGCATCATAGCTTAATTAATGTGACCTTTTTAGGTAAAAAGTAGTTTTAAAAAAGGCTGCTAAAGCAACTTTATATGTTTTCTTTGCTCTTGCCTGTTAACACAGAATAAAAAATAAATGTGTTTGTTTCTTTTACCATTCCTTAATCCCCAATCCAGTCATTATAAAAGGGCCAAAGCTGTTTTTGGGGGTGGTCAACTCTACAAGGAATTGTTATTGCTAATTATGTGGCTAACTACCTGTCTGGTAGTTAGCAATCTGAAAATACTTTGGTAGGCCTTCAAGATGAAATTAATAGAGTCTAGCCTGTTTTGTTAGGTATGGTTTATTCTCCAGGCAATACGGCTACTACCATGTAAAAAATTTTCTGTATTAATGCTGTCTTTGTGACAACCTTCCCTCTTCCCCCTTTATAGGTGACATACAAAACACGTTAAAATGTTGGGAAGTGATAGAAAGCAAATTCAGTTTAGAAGCAGTTCCAGAAAGGTGTAACCTAGTGCAAGTGGAAAAAGGGAAAGGTTTTTTTCCCTTTAAGGGCTCATGAAAATGGGAGGAAAAAAAAAGAATAGAAAGTAAAGGAAGGAAGGAAAGAAGAAGAAAAAAATTGGCTTTTCTGTTTGAGAAAAACTTGCTATTTAGATAGTTCTAATGCATTTGAATTAGTGAGGAATTTTCCAAATAAACATGGCCGTATTAGAAACTCCTGTTTTATTGAAGCTAAGTAAGATCGCTTGAGCATTCCAGCAGAATTGCCCTTGTCTCTGTGACAGCTTCTGACCAAACTCCTCTGGAACGGTATGTTGGGGCACTTTGGGAACGCAGGTACCAAAGCCTCTGCCTCCACTATGAGGCTCCCTGCCTCAAAAGTGGAAGTCGTGGGCTCAATGCTCCAGGTCTGCACCTTTGCAGTGTGGCTGGAGGGTGTTTTCCAGGGGCCACAATACAGTATATACGGTGGGACTAAGGCTCTGGGGCAGAGTCGGCACCTGGGGTTTGGGAGGCTGGTGCTCCTGGACACTCTCCTCCCCAGTGTGGTGGGGAACCCCTATGGACTGAAAGGCCATCTCTGAGGTCTTCAGCTCTCTAAACAATTTGGTTTGGAGACAAAAGCATCAGAGATTTGGGAACTTGGAGTTACCAGGACGTTGCTTCACAGCCCATGGGTTCAAAGCTGCTGCTTAGGTTTGGACAGTAAAAGCCTTGGCAGGAACAAGGAGATCTTGTCTCAAGGTTTGAATGTGCCTTGCAGCTCTCCATTCCATCAGTTTCCTTTCTCCTTCCTGAGCTGCTGGGAGAACATGGTGCGTTTCCCCATAGAAAAATGTGGCGTAGGGAGAACAGGCCATTTGATATACAACAGCTTCCCTTCCCTAAAACCGTCATGCAGACTCTCTGGTATGATACTCTACTCTATTCTCATGAGACATGGATCAGGGATGTATTTCACTTTAGGCTTTACTTACAACGGGACAGTCTGGAGAGGGGCCTGTTGTCCAAGTAACTTACTAAGTTGCTTGTTACAACTATTTTGCCCCTGATTGGGATAGTCTTTGTAGTTTTGCTAGGCTTGTTTGTTTAGGTCTGAATAGCAGGTGTAGATATTGCTGAGACTTCTTAGGGACTTGCTTTATAAAAGCCAGGCCATAAAGCCCTCAGTTTTGTTATTGCAAGTGACGGAGTGCTGCTCTGGTGTTATCGTCGTTTGGTTGTGGGTGTTTTTTTTTGAAAACCACTTAAAAAAAAAAAAATCTCAAAGATATTTACATGTGCCAGGTGGTGGTCAGTTAGCATTTTAGCTTCCAGTTTACTTTCTGTCTATTAAAAGAGTCAAAAGTGGGGGTAGTAACACTCATTGGATTTGTTTATTATATAAAGTTTGTTTGTTTAGCTTTTGTCTTTAACCTGTTGCGTACTACATGTACCTCAATTTTGTGCTTTAATTTCTTTTTAAATGTATTCTTTTAATAATGGAAAAATCATTAAGGGAAAAAACCAGAATCCAAAATTTATATTGAAAAGGTTGTTCTGCATTCTTGTATGCCTTGGGTCAAAGCTATTGCTTCTCGTTTTACATCCTCGGAGGACAGATGAGGTCTGTACAGTTCTCATCTTCCCTTCACAGGTTATACGTGCTGAGGCCTAGTACGCCAGGAGAAACAAGGTGATACAGCGCTGTTCTCCTTTCTCCCACCTCCATGGTCCGGGGGATTGGAGTAGAGACATTCCTCAATATTACCCTACCTTCTTCTGTAAATGAACTGAAATAGGGAGGTAGTGGGAACTGAGAGGGATAGGAGATAACTGCTGCTATTCATAGCCTGAGAGCAAACTGATTATTCTTCCTGAAGTGAAGAGGAGGTTGCCAAGTGACTTTTGACTCTCAAAGACCACCCAGATCTCCCTAGTGCTCCCAGGGCTGGTAGCACAGCCGCAGGTTGCTCTGTACCAGCTGACCTCCAGTCCAGTTCTGGTTTGGTTTTCCTTACACTTAAGCAAACTGCCCAGCTCGACATGATTCCTAGAATATAGGTCCATACACTTATATGCGTATTTTTAAATTATGCTTTAAAGTAACACTTCTTCTGGTGTTCTTCAGCATTGCTATCTTTTTGTATTTTTAGTGATGTTATCATTTAAAAAACACAAAACTAGAAGCTCTGCAGTTCATAATACTGTAAAATTATTTGTGTTATAATCCTATAAATACATTGAGTGGTTCTAGTGACATAAACTGCATGAACATCATCCTACTAGTTGATTGTGATATTATTGGTACCCCTTAAAATATAGTATTTATAGCTTTATATTTGTAACTTCAGTGCACTCTCCTTCAATCTCTATTCAAGATAATTATGGATTCTCTCTAACAACTGCAGTTGAGGACATAATTTGTTCTGCTAGAAATCCCATGTGGAACATCTTTCCATACAGAGCTTCCTCAAAACATTTCTGTTGAAATTTTGCACGCACAGTCTACAGGGCAAACAATACCGAAAATAATTTTGAAGTTGTATACGAATTTTGATTATCAAAATGAATCCTTCAGTTCTGATGATTTTTCATTCATTCATACATCTTTTTGTTAACAAGCTCTTGGTAAAATACAGAGAACCACTTTCATTAGCAAAGTTTGGAGATATCTGCTATGGGTATTTTAACATATAAAAAGCTATTAGGAATTTGTTCTTTTTTCATCAGAGAGATGTGTCTTTACTTCAAAAAGGCAATTTTTATAAATCAGTTGACAAGGATTGATTTTTAGCCTGATGTCCCTAACTTATTCTCAGACCTGCACCAGCCCATCCATCCATCTTCTCTCAGTTTCTTTAATAACTTTTTAAGCTGTTGGACAGTTTCCGTCAAAACTGACACCCCGTAGTAGTTGCTGAGATAATTTAAGTTCCTAAATGTTTTCTGAAAGAGGTGGATGAGGAGAAGAGAGGGGGAAAAAAAAAATCAGTGGGGATCTGGCAGGCAAAATTCATCTCTCATGCATTCTTCTCTCTTACAACCAGCCGGTGTATTGTTCCAGGCTCACCACCCAGCACAGCTGTTTTTTCTTGCCTGACGGAAGTATCTCGAAGCACGTGTTGGGGAGCTGCTGTTACTGCATTGGGAGATTTGGTGAACAGGGAGGAATCCGTAGGAAGCCGTGCTTAAATTGGTACAGTGCTTGTGTATCAATGTTTGTGGGTCCCAAATTAACTGTTTGTTGCAAGTTGTTAGGACGGGTAATTTTAAAAGTGAAAACTTGAGAGGTATTTTTAAGGATAAAGAGAACACACCCAGCTATGCATATTTTACTTTAGAAAAGAGACTATTTGGAAGAGATTTGTACGCCTGAGATTGAGAGCACTAACATTTCTTATTCAGTCAGTGAATAGGAAGAGCTTCGTGTTATATGGAGCGATTTTGCCACAAGTACTTTCTTTGGCATTTCTTCTGTTTTCTTTAGGTCATTTACTGACGAACTATGACGTAATGCATGTCAACACATAGGTAGATGTGTTTAAATGAGGAAAAGAAGCAAAGTTTGAACAAATACTAAGTTCTTTGTACCTGTTTTTAGCGATACTAAGCATCCATGAACTCTCATCCCACATGGGGTCTAGGGTCTCTGTACCTATTTGGAATTCAGCCTCTTCATTCAGGTGACTAAATGTGACTTTCATCACATTTTAATTTGAATTTTAATTACTCGGCCTTTAAGATTTTGATCAGCACTAATAAATTCTAGCACAGTCATCTTATACGGTATTTAGCTGATTGATTTTTTTGTATGCTAAAATGTAGTCATT
Source organism: Dromas ardeola (assembly GCA_013398915.1). Lineage (NCBI taxonomy): Eukaryota > Metazoa > Chordata > Aves > Charadriiformes > Dromadidae > Dromas > Dromas ardeola. The sequence continues at coordinate 200,944 of VYZM01002148.1, read as the reverse complement.
TTGAGGAGCAATAAAAATACTTTCAAGTAGAAGAAAGCTTTCAAAGATAAAGGAATTTGTGCCAGATTTGTTCAAGTCTGTGTCAGACCAGAGAGGGAAGACCTAAATCTGAGCCCTTGCGAGGGCAGAGCCAGGTGGCTATTATCCATTCTGTTAAAATAAATGCAGCAACATCAAGTCAGACCATCAGCCCAATTATGGCTGGTGAGTGCAGCTTTGGGGAATTGCTGCGTGTTGCCTGGCGGTGGTGGAAGAGGTGAGAGATGAGTGTACGGTATTGAGTGATGCTAGCTCTGTTAGTGTTCTAGGTTGCAGATTGTATTCTGAAAGGCAAATACAGCATTTGTTTGTTCTAGATGAGTTTTTGTCCACCTGCATCTGTTTCTGGCTTCCTTCTTATATTTAGATCTCTTCCCTCAGAACAGTACAACATAATATCAGGACAATCTTTATTTTCTTTCCCTGGTCTGAAGTGCCCATTTCTAGTTTCGGTTTCCCAGTAGCATGGCAGGAGTACTGTAACAGAAAGGATGATAACTAAGCCCCTCTCCATCTAAGCATCTCTGCTGCATAGCGCAGCTGGGAGTCGGCTCTCACTGGCTGGATAGTGTCTACTGTCATGGGTTGATGCTATAAAACAAAAATAAAGACAGAGATTAAAGTCTTGGCTGTGCTGATGTTAATCACATCACCTCCATGTCCTCAGTGAATCCAAGATTCTCTGTCAGTCATGAAGTACTTGCTTCTTAAGAGAGAAATGGAATGCCGGGGAGTTGGCAAGACCTTTCACAAGACTTTGTATCCTGAACAGTAAAAAGTTAAACTAGGCAAGTAGATTGTGCGATCAAGTACCCAGGTACTTCAAGTTTCTACTCGACTTTGCAGAGAAGATCTTGCCAAATGATGCCAGAAAACACCTAAATCCAAAAGCAGCTACTCCTTTAGAAGTTTGTATTTTTCACTTCCCTCTTTACTGAGTTTGCAAGTTCTTGCACAAGTAAGTGAAATCACTGAGGCATGCTCAGAAGCTGCTGTCCTGGGGAGATGGGTATCTCTGCCTCAAGACTTTTGGCACACCTTTTAGCTGAACAGGCTCCTAAACGCATATTCTTGGGTGTTTGTTAGAGGCCTGAAAATCAGAGAAGCCAGAATTCATTTAATTAATAATGACAGTGCTGTCCCCAGCCTGATTCTAGTTATTGTTTAGGATTCTCAGCTGAGAGGGCACAGGCCATGGGCTTGGGAGCCTGTTGTTTGGATTTTGTAGGAAAGTTATATGGGGAACATCACTGAAAACAGAATAATAATTCTGAAAGTGGGTTAGATCTGCTTTTGGCTCCTGGCGGTTCCTCACTGTCCACTGACAGAGTTTCAAGAGAAAGGGTATGTGCAGGATATTTCATGCCAGCTAATACACTTTCCTGGGACACAGGAGAACTGGATTCAGCCCTCTTCAAGATAAGGGCAGCCCAAAACTCGGGAGTGCTACTTCCTAGAATAGTGCCTTAATTTCTAGAAAGTTAGGGACACCAGTGTTTCCTTCTCCTGAGCAGATGGGAGCTCCTAATGTTTCATATTGGCTACCTACACTTTAGAAAAAGTAGGCATCTGATTTAAGCAAATCTTGAGACCTACGTTAGTTCTTCCTTATCTCCATTAATTGTATTGGGAATTTTAGTGGTTAAGGAGAAAAGACTAGGTTGTCTTCTAGTACTGCTGTGCCCAACAGAGCACCTAAACAAGACAGAAGCTTACTTCTACCCTGTTCTACTGATACACTGTTACCCAAACCTCTCTCTACTCTTTTTGCCTATTTTCTGATTGTCATACCCTTTTCAATATTGAGATTGTAATTTTGCTGAGGCCAAGGCTGATTCTTCTGTTGTTCCTCCATGCAGTAAGTGGCGTAACATCATTCTGTCATGCTGTCCTCTAAAGGCATTATGCTGTGCAGTGAGAACATACCAGCTTTCTTGGAGCCAGTTTTTGCATCGTAAACATAGGATTGCGTTTCACCATTGGAGTAAAGGAAAGCTTCTACCCTTATGGTGAAACCCTACTGTTGCCAAGACTGTGATACTGTTTAATGGCTAAAACCTTAAAGAAGATTGAACAGCTGGGAGCCTGCATTCAGTTGAAGTGCAATGTCAGTGCCTAATTCCCATAGTCTCCTTAGAAAATATCGTCTCTCGTTTCTTGAACCAGTAATCCAATGCCTTTCATGAGAACTAAATGCGTATAAATAGAATGCTTCAAATGCATGTGCAGTCTTAAGTATCATCAGGATCAGCCTTTGCTGTTTTAGTCTGTTTTTCTTTTTAAACATGACCTTCAAATATGTGCCTCTCTAAATGCATTTTTCAGTGCATTTTTTTGTTTTGTTTTTTTTTGAGATCATGTCACTGTTATATAGCTGAAGAAAGGGTAGTACTGAAAGCAATGCATCTTGGAATGCAAGTGAAAGTATTTAGACTCTTTTCTTTAAAGCATAGCTTCTTGATCTATAACCATCCAGTATTTAGAAAGAAAGAACATTAGGATATTATAAGATATATTCTGCTGTTCTGTAAACTCTTGGAAATAGCCCTGGAACATATGGACTGCTTCCGTCCCAGCAGCAAAGGAAATCTGTATACATCTGAAAACAAAAAGGGAAAAAAATACATATATAAATACAGAGGTTTTTTCCTAAATTTCTATTATTTACAAAATTTATGTTTGCTTTTTTGGAAAATACTTGGATTATTTATAATAGTTACATAGTAAAGTCTTGTGGCCTTTAAAGAGGTATGTGGATTAAAGACTTCTCAAAGAAGTGTTTTACAAGAGTACTGCGGTATTTTTAGAATGAGTGCTTAGTTAAAATAGTCATTAAGGGCATGTTATTCACATAGGCATCTTTTGTACAAAACCTATGTATTTTTTATTATCTATGCGTTCTGACTTGATTCAGTAATGTGCCTTTGTATACATACATATAACATTAAGCCTATGAATAAGTCCAGTTGTTCTAAAGTTCGTTGTGTTCCCTAGAATAACGTACTGAATTAGCCCTTTAAGGACTGTATTACTGTGATGCAAAATAGATTCAAAGGAATTGTTTGGTTTTATATGAAAGGTGAGGAGTGCAAGCGGTTTTTTTGGTGGCTTTTTTTTTTTTAGTTTAAGAGTGGAATATATGTTTTCTTTAGCTGTAAAAGCACAATCAAGGCAACATGATAAGTGAGTCAGTGTTGTAAAAGTAAAACTAATTTTGCCTTCACTCACATGAGCTATAGAAGGAGGAAGCTTTATTGTCCCTGGGAAGGTGATAAGGCAGAGTAATTGTATATTATACTGTCCTGGAACATCTGCCTGAAGACTGTTGGAGCAATTCATCTATCATGGACGATACAGCATGTTTTGTCTTTCTGCTTTAACCCATCCCCACTGCTGGCCTGCACGAAGGTTTTGATAGGGACTGTGCCTGGGCTGGGGCTCACATTAATCAGTCCCCTTGTTCAACACTCCAGCTGACATAATTACAACCTGCGCACAGCAGTTATTCAAGTCGAGTCCTTGTCACTCGTGGTGCGAAACTACACAGCTCAGATCCCGAAGGAGATTGCCTTATCACACAGAACAAGGGCTCACAGGAGTTGAAGAGAATAGAAATGGGAAAATGTCTTCCGGGAGTACTATATATTCCTTTAAAATAAGACATTTGAGAGACTTACAAGGGACAAAGAGAAGCATTGTGCAAGGTCTGAAATGAACAGGTTATTATTTTTAAAAGGATTACACAGGCCATTTTTGTGAAATGGACATGGATTATTAAATAAATTCAGTGGTCTCTCTCTCTCTTATCATTCAGTGACTCTGCCCTATTAGTTTTCTTCAGAAGTGATAAAATAGTTTTTGACTTGTATAAGCTTTAAGTATCTCTCAGTAGAAATCATCAGAACACAACTAATAAAAGTGCACATATTATACCAGTAAAATTGGCACACACATAAGGGAAGATCCGCAAGGATCAGAGTTAAGGGTGAAGGAAGAAGCATGCAAAAGGGCTTTCGAAGATGAGCAAGTTCATTAGTTTCTGTTGTAGTACGATACAGGAATGTGAAAGATGAAGCCAAAGAAGTTGTTTCATATTTTACCATTTTTGCCTCTTTCCACGTTAACCCTCTGTGGGGAAAAAAGGCAAGTCCATAACACCATCTATACTAAATGAAAGAAGTTTATTTTCATGTAATATGATGAGGTTTAATTTTATGTGGGTTTGGTTGTGATTTTTTTTTTCTTTAAGATAGAACCTTTACATACATGTTCATAGGATAATTTATTTGTCATTGGTCTATAAAATTCCTCAATATGACAGAATTTCATTGGCATTCAGAAAGCTCTTCCCTGGTGTTTAATTTTTTTTTTTTTTTCTTCTTGGGTACTAGATCAGCTTTTTGAAGCAATAGTATTCAGGCACTGCCTATTCTTCTCAATCAATAGATTTACAGCGTTGCCCTGATTTCTCATCTAGTTAAAATACTGTGTCTAATATTTAGAGATAATATTTAGAGTTGAAAGAACAGTAATAATTTGTCTGTTCTGGGTGGTCCAGTTTTAAGCTAATTTAGCTTATATAGGACTTCGAATAGTCAAGTAGAAGTGCTGGAAACTCTCTTATACATTTTACTCTGCATATATGCACTAGGTATGCTAGGTAAGTCAAATACAAAATTCAGTGCTTTCATCCAACACCATTTCAGTATCTCTTGGTGATGTACACAGCACATTGAACTTGATGTGTAGGTCTACTGTGAAAACGTAGCTACAGGAAAACTGCAATTTCTTACTGAGCAGCAGGGCGTCCTTGTAGGCAAATGTACTCTTGTAGGAACAAAAATTAAGTTCTGCTTGCTCCCTACTCTTAAAACCAGTTTTCCTGGGGTGAATGATGACACTGAAGTAAGCTCAAAGTACAGAGCCAAATGCTGCATTTACTTATATTTGTGCAGACAATGGCATTATGAGGACATAATCTGAAGAGAATGATGTTTCTCCGATATATACTTTCCAGGCAGATTTTAGATCAGATAATCAATCATACCTGCAACTAAAGAACCAAATTTGACTTTCAGAACCTAAGATGGTTTTGCAGTATTGACAGCCAGGAAGAATATATTTTAATTTGCAGACTGAACAAATTTCCATGACATCATGGAAACACAATAAATGTCTGACCTCACAATGACATTTTTCAGACTTAAAACTGTACTTCTTGTAGACTTTGAGCCCGGAAAAAGCCTTAAGCTCAGCTGGTCTGACGTTCTACATAAAACAAACTGCATTTTTTTTTCCAGTTTGATCTGTACTGAGCCTCTTGCATTTGACTAAATTTTATCATCTAGAAGGACATTCAGGTTTGATCTGAAAACATCCAAAGTTGGAGAACCCACTCCTCTTGTGTGAAAGGTTAATTGCTGTAATCGTTGAAGAAATTGTGCTTTATTTCTCGTTTGAAGTTGACTGCAACTTGTAGTCATCAGTTTTGGTTTTGTTACAGGTTTTCTCTAAGTTAAGGTGTCCCTTAATCGCACATTTATTCCCTGTTAAGTTACTCATGCCCCAAGCTTAAATGTAATAAGCAAAACAGAGGGTTTTTTAATTTAAATGTTTGAGGGGTTTTTTTTCACCCTTAACTTATATTTCTATTTGTAATAATTTTTGGCTGTTGGTTTGCTTTGTAAAATGTAGGGAGTAACATGGGAAGTAGATATTCTAGAATTAGTTTCTCCAGTGTCATAAAAAGAACATTACATCCTTACATTTGCTTGCTGCTTCCTTGCTTATACATCTAAAGCTGACACGGGACCTTTCTGCTTAGAGCATCACACTAGAAGCTCGCATTAAACCGCTGGTCCACTAATCCCTAAATCATTTTCAATGTCACAGCTTTTCACAGCATTCTCGCATTCTCAAAGTTACTTGCATGTGTTGTGCAAAAGTGGGAGACCTAATGTGTAGTTGTATGTGTACGTGTTTTGATTGAACAGGCCAAGCTTGTGAAACTGCTCTGTATGACTGCAGTGTCATCGGTATTAATCACGCTACCAATTACAGTGTCATCTGCAAGCTTTATTAGCAGGGATTTTATATATACTTTTGGCATGCATAACAAAAAGGAATCTTTCAGACAATTAATGCTTATTCCATTGATAAATTGGAACATTTGAAAGGAGGAAGAAAAATGACCATCTCTTTTTGCATGGGGGGTTGGGGCTGGGGTAGGGCAAGAAGAGGCAATGTATTAGCATTAAAAAAACCTACTTTGAGCAGAGATCGTACAGACCACAGTGCCCTGGGTATGAATCCAGGCTGCAAAGCAACAGGATCTGCCCTCTAGGGAGCCGCGTTGTCACTAAAATGGCTGAAGGAACTGACACAAAGGCCAGTTGGAAGAAGTGCCATCTGCATCTGAGATTGACAGGCAGCCTTTAGGGTCTGTTGCTATCATTTCTGACTCCAGCAACATCAGGAGTCCAGTTTCATCTTGTGCAGCCTATATACTCCACACCCTTTTTTAGGCTCCATCTGCACTTTTATATTTGTGAAAATACTTTATGGGTTCCTGAGGATATACAAACAGACTCTACAGAATTGTTCGGTTACTTTATGTGGTCATTAAAAGAAGTACAATAGGGGAAAAAATTGATGTTGAAAGGAAAAGTGTGTCTTCAATTAAATTCATCCTAGCTTTTTTAAAAAATGGATGCTTTCCATGGCCTCATTTTAGCAAGGTATTTGATCATGTACATAAATTTAAGGTTGTGAGTCATTCTTTTGAAGTCAATGGGGCTGCTTGTACTTAAGCTGCACAAGTGCGTAAGTACCTCGCTAAATCAGGGCCTATGATACTTGAAGCCCGGTCTCCATCCTTACACCACTGCAGAGGTGCTGTTCTCAGACCAACTTCTCTTTTATTCCATCTGCTCCAACGAAAAAGGAAAGGGGGAGGGAGGAAGCCCACGAACAATGGAGTGATTATTCTCAGTTACTGTGAAATAGATGAACTCCACCTGCTATTTCTGCCACTTAAACCTCGGCTGACACGGTGCAGCAGTGCACTCTGCACCGCAGACCTCTGCATCCCTCACGCGCTGCAGGCAGGCGCATCCAGAGGGCCCTCGAGCCAGGCCATTACAGAGCCCACTCTGCCTGCAGTCAGGTAGAAGTCAGGAGTCCGAGCAAATGTTATGGCGAGTTTTCAGTAGCAGATCAGTTCTGTGGAAAAAATGCTTTTTTGGTTTTGCTTTTATTTTTTTGTTTTCCCTATAGTCAGTAGAAGGAGACACCACGGCTTTCTCCAAAGAGCTCCTCGGCAGACTGAGGAGCTGCGCAGCCCAGCTCTGCACTGCACCTCCGGGGGCGGTGGGGATCACAGCACAGGTTGAGAGCGGAGGCACATCTCCCTGCCTTTCTGCACCCTTTCCACCTGCTCCTCCCAAGTCTAGTAATAGTTTTCCAGGTTTCTATCTAAAAGGTTCCTCTTTATTTCTTTCTCTTCCTGCAGAAAGCAGAACTAATGGAAGCATTTAAGGCAGGAAGCCATTATTTCCTTGGAATCAGAGATAATTTTTTTCTGAAAAAATCAGGGTTTCCTTATGTTGTGGTGTGTTGTGAATTAAACATTTTTTTTATTTTTGAGAAGAATATTCTGACTGAAAATTCATTAGTAGATCTAGATGCCAGCTATGGTTTTATACTTTGATGGTTGTTCAGTGTGCAGAGTTGTAACCGGCTTTACAGATTCCTCAGAGGTAAACAAGACTAGAGTACATCACTTCTTATTTCCCTTCAGAATTTCCAATTACCCTGGATTTGCCTTTAAAAGCATGCGTTTTGGCTATCATAATCAACTCCTTGTATCACATGTGTTTGTAATGGTCAATTATTTGAAATTGGGAATTTTTATTCCAATACATTGTAAATATAATGGTAGATCTGTGGCCAGATTACAATTTGGACATGCTAGTCTGCTGAATGGAGCTGAGACATAAGCAGTAATTATCAATCTTCCATCATTTTCAGTGCTGACGCACAACTTTTTGCTGCTTCCCTACAGGGCTCTGCTACTTTTTAGCAGCCAGCATTGGACATCTGTCACACATACTGTATGTCATAACAAATAGATCATTACAGAAAAAAATGCAAAGCTATAAATGTAGAAAAGCAGAAAACATTACGATTATTATCCCTGGGTGTTACTATAATACTGTCAGAATAAATCCCAAATACATTTTTATTATTTTCTTTGTGAAACTGACTGTATCATAAAATCCCATTAAAACATGTAAATGTAGTGTACTCTCTTTTATGGGCTACTTCATATTTTCTGAGTGGCAATACACACAATACATGGCAGTACATGCAAAACATGGCAATACACGTGGCCACCAGATTGTAGGGCATGCATTTTTATGCCGCTGTGGATGTGTATTTCGGCCATCTTAGCTTGGTATGGTTGAAAAGCGTCAGCTGTTGGCAAACGTTCACTGCAGAAACAGCAATAGTGGTAAAGATGCTGCTGTCCCCCAGCAGTTCATTGCCACTGTCCACCAGAGGTCTTTATGAACAGCATAGAGAGATGTTTGCCAGCAGAGATGCAGGCAGAACTGAGCTGGTACTGGGTACGTTGTGGTTGACCTCCTGAGTTCCCATGGAGCTGTATGCTGCTAATTCTGGCAATAGTATCGTAAGTCACTTGATAATTGCGGTCAGTTGCAGAGCTCTAGCACTTGTATTCATGTGATTGTTCCCCCCAGTCATTTAAAACCTAAATAAAAGATAGGATTTTTGCAGGAAAGAGTAAGGAAAAAGTAACCCAGGTGAATGCTAGGAACAAGAAGACTGAGATAATATACCACATTTCTTGTATGTATATGCACATATATATGTTATATATGTGTGTTAATATATAATAATAATTACATTTTTATAATGTTAGTTTCAACACATTTCAGAATGTATTTTTGGCCATGATATTTTTCTATTTTTTATTACTTCTTGTGCAATACTTTATTGACCTGTAGCACTGAGGAGGTAAGCCAATACTTTAAGTTTTAAACTTATGGTCTGAACTGAGTGCTAGTGGTGTATGCAGATTGTGTATAATGTTGTAACTAGTTTGAGTTAACTGGAAATCAGTTTATTTTCTTTTAAAAACAGAATGTATATAACTCTTGAGTATGCTGGGAAGAATTTTTCATTGGTTTATTTGTCTAGATTTTTGCTTAGTAGAAGTTGGGCAGAGTGATTGTCATTGCGAAGGCTTTGATTGAATAAGCCTGTTTGTATAATGTAATTACCACAGATTGAGGTATTTGTTTCTTTCCTGTCAAGAAAATATTGCCCATTAGGTTGTTTACCATCACTCTACTGAATGCTAGTTTTGATACAATGCAAGTAAGACATAAAGGCAGGCTAAAAGGATTGTATTTTGGGAAGCAATAACACAGAAAAAAAACCCTGAAAGTTCCCTGCATTTAAATGAGTGAACAGGAGCTCTCGGTGCTTTGAGGAATATCCAGGAGCTCCCAGAACTCCTGTCTGGAACTGGAGAATGCTGAGCACAGGGAAAGTCCTGGCATCCATGTATGCAGCACTGGTGTGAAATGCGCTCTGGTATTCAAAGCTTAAAGCAATGTTTACAATTGAAAAGGGTTAGGAAGAATCTGATGATTTCCCAAAGTGAGATGAAAGGAACTGGATCTCTGTAGCTCATCCACTAGAGGTCCAGATAGCAGAGGATCATCCTTCAGCTGAGCAAGACGAGTTGAAAATGTAACACCATCTGTTAGCTGGATGCAGGAGTACAAGAAATAATTACAGTTTGTAAAAGTGAGAGTGATCAACTAGAGTAATTTGCCTAGGATTGCAATGGATTCCTGATTGCTTTCCATCAGATTTCAGCGTGTCTCTGAAAACCATTGTTTAGTACCAAAAAGAGTTAGGGTTTGAGGAAAGAAGCACTGGGCAAACATTTTATGAACTACCCATGAGGTCAAACTAAATGTTCCCATGTGACTTTGCATTTCTAAAACTCTGTGGCTCTCCTTTTCTAGTGTAATTACATTATTGCAGTTTTTAGTTAAAGACAGTTTTCTGTTAGGTGGCATTTTCTGTGAAATAAAACACTTGCAAATTTTTGGTGAATAACTGAGGTTAAGAATCTATGATGACACATACTGCTTTCATGAGAAGCTTGCTTTCATCATAACTGCTTTTATTTCTGGAACAAAGTATCTAGGGACTTTTGCTATTTTTCAATCAAAATACTGCAGTTTCTGTGTACTACTTGCAGGTTGCATAGCAGGGTATAAACAGTGCAGAAGACCTTCAGAGTGCTCTCCATATGAGAGTGAACTTGATTCATACTGATGAACAGCAGAAAAATAGAAAACTTGTCACTCGGTCAGCTGTGTCACTGTGTTTGTTTTTAGGTTGTAAATAGTGACATCCATGAAGCTGCCATGAGTCCTTTAGGTTATTTGCATTTCTCTGCAGAAAGAGGATGTTTGTACCTAATGTCCTGGAGGAAACCTTTTGAAAAAGGTTTATTTTGTGCAAATAAGAGCCCTAAAAGGTGCTAAAATTTTTAAAACTTAGTGGGCTAGATAATTAACATTTTGCCTCATTTGCACCTCCAAAACCTTCCATTTCCATGTCTTGCAGTAAACATCTTTCTGAAAATGTCAGGCACTGCATAATGGAAAAGTGTTCTAATTTCAGTTCCCTATTAGTAAAACATCTTAATAAAAATAGGTTGCTTCCTGCTATATTTCATTTAGCTGTTGAATACAATGCTAATGTATTCTCATGTACAAAACCCTTAGAAAATATAGAAGCATTCCTATTCTGCACGGGCAAATTTAGAATGAACAGAATTTTATGAATTTCTCTTACTTCATGACTTTTGTCCAAAATGCTGCATAAAAGATGAGAACGGCAAATAGCTCTGGTATCGGGCAGCCACAGCTCCGCAGTTACCTGCTGAATTCAGCTGTTTACATGGGCTGCTTAAACCAGTGCCGCTGGCTGGGGGAAGGCAGAGCACGACCCCCTGCATCCAGCCGTGAGGGCAGGGCTGAGCCCCTCTCTGTGGGGAAAGGGTGCCCAAAGCCCTGCCCTCTTACAGCTTTTCCTGCTCACTGGTGGAACTGGCTGGCTGGCTAGCTGGGCCCTGCAAGATGGGAGAGAAGGAAGAGATGATGGGGGAATAATGACCACAGCCAGAACTTACTATGGGGACCTTCAGGCTGACCATTCGGGCACAAACATGCTTCAAGGCTCGTCGTTCCTCCCGTGTTTCCCTGCTGCTGACTTTGAACTCCCACCTCTGCCTGTTGCGAAGTGCACATCTGCGCTCTACCGTCCCGGATCCCCAAACAGTGCTGCTGTTTTCAATGGGGTAAACCTAGTTGTGCTGAGAAATCTTGTTAGCAGCACGCTATAGCTTGTCAATGCAATTGAGAAAATGGCTGCCCAGGGGCAGAGTTATACTACTTTTAGGGTCTAGAGGAACAATAGTATTTTCTGGTTTAGGGAGTAAGGCAATTACAAGAACTTATGGTCTGTGCACTAGGAGCAGGTATTTTCCCACTGTCCTGTAGACCAGGCACTCTGTTTCTTGCTCTTAGCACAATGCCCTGTTTTTTTGTAACAGTACTGATATGTATAAGAATAGCAGAGAGGCGACAGGAGAGAGAAGACAAAGTAAACAAAGGTCACAGCTTCTCACACTGATAAAATGTCTGGGCATTTTATGCTACTGCTAACCTTCCGCTTTATTCCACCCTCCTAGCAAAGCAGATCAATGCTGCTAAGAAGCAGACGAGGGCGCAAAGGGTTGTGGCATGTGGCATTGGGCTTCCTTGTCACTCTGGATGATGCCTGTGCAAGCACAGTCACCACTGAAAACTTGAATAAACTGTTTTGTTCTCATCCTTGGAATAGTGAAGTTTGCTTTAGGCCTCGTTGCGGGGAAGCTTTGAGTCTCATTGTGATAGGGTGACACTGGAGATGTCCATTGGAGGCTGTTACTCGCTGTTACAATACCTATCCAGCTTTTTTTTTTATTTGGTATTCTGTTCCTATCTAGGTAGTTATCAGTATTGTGAGATTTGCTTACATAAGTGACAATGACATCAAAAGTAACTTAAATCATCTTGAACAGCTGGGCGGGCCCAGAGGGTGGCATGAAGTCTGTTGGAGGCCAGTAAGTAGTGGTGTACCACAGGGGTCCATATTGGGTCCAGTTCTTTTCAACATTTTCATTATTGATCTGCATGACTGGGCAGAATCTACCCTCAGCAAGTTTGCAGGTGATAAACTGGGAGGGGTGGCTGTTACACCAAAGGGTCATGCTGCCATCCAGGGGGACCTCAACAGGCTGGAGAAACGGGCTGACAGGAGCCTCATATAGTTCAACAAGGTGAAGTGCCAAGTCCTGCACCTGGGAAGGAACAACCCCATGCACCAATATACGGTGGGGGCTGACCAGCTGGAAAGCAGCTTTGCAGAAGAAGACCTGGGTTCCTTGTGGACACCAGGTTGAGCATGGGCCACCAACGTGTCCTTGTAGCAAAGGCGGCTATTTGTACCCTGGGCTGCATTAGGAGGATTGCTGCCAGCAGGTCAAGGGAGGTGATCCTTCCCCTCTACTCAGCGCTGGTGAGGCCACACCTGGAGCATTGTGTCAGTTCTCCTAGTGCAAGAGAGACACGGACATACTTAAGAGTGAGTCCAGCAAAGGGGCACTAAGAGGATGAAGGCAGTGGAGCATCTCTCTCAAATAAGCAAAGGTTGAGAGAGCTGGGACTGTTCATCTTAGAGAAGAGAAAGCTATAAATACCTGAAGGGATGGCATAAAGAAGATGGACGCAGGCTCTTTTCAGTGATGTCTAGTGACAGGATTAGAGGCAATGGGCACAAACTGAAACACAGGAGTTTCCTTCTGAACATCAGGAAACATTTTTCTACTGTGAGGGTGACTGAGCTCTGGCACAGGCTGCACAGGGAGATTGTGGAGTCTCCATTCTTGGAGATACTCAAAAGCTGTCTAGACAATGGTCCTGGGCAACTGGCTCTAGGTGGCCCCACTTGAAACGAGGGGTTGGACCAGATGCCTACCAGAGTTCCCTTCCAACTTCAACGATTCTGTGACTGAAGTACAGTTTTACAACTGACAAGTCATTTCCAGTTTTTGTTATTTGAATATGGAGCAACCTTTAATTTATTGAGAGCAGCAAAAGAACAACAGGTAACTGGTTGGTAGGAATGGACTTCTAATGGCAACATGAAATGCGCAGTTAGAACAGCAATGTGAACACATCACTGTGCAATGAACGTTAGAGATAAAAGCCCTTTTTTATCTTCAGCCAAAAGAGATTTTCTTTTTGTCTTAAGCAGTAGCTGCATTTCTCAGGAGAAACTTCCCATCCATCTCCCTTACTTCACAGCATTGTCCGTTACAGAAATGTGGGAGCTCACCCGGATGTATGCAGTGGAAAGTAGACCTACACCCTTCCCAATATGTCAGTCTTTGATGGAGGAAGTCATACAGGGTTATTGCATGGGAAGTATGGGCTGAGCTTTTCAGCTCCTCTTCATTCTCCTATTCATCTGCAATGTGCTTTAGGAATACCTCCCATCTTCTCTTTCACCATGTATAGCGCTGAGAGGACACTGAAAACTCTCTGCAGGCCATCCACTTCCCTTTGATAGAATTGTTGTGGAGTTTGCATCGAGTCTTAAACCTTTCTTCGTGTCTAATAAGAAGGCTCACAGCAAGACATGAAATAAAAGCAAAATTTCTGTTGTGCTTCTCTGCACCAGCATTGAATACAAACCGTTAGACTATAGCTTTAGACTAATTAAGTCTCTCTAATGAGTGCCCTTTCTGTTATTGCAGAGCATGAAAAAAGTGCCAGAAATATATACATTTGATTTTCAAAATGGAAAATGGATCATAAGGACAAAAGCATGCTTACATTAAGGAATAGTAATTTAACTTAGAAGCCTCTTAAAAGCTGCATTTGTTTGTTTGTGGCTGTAATTCAGAGTGGAACTCAAAAAACAGAAAGACTTTACTCAAACAATTCCTTTTGGGCTGGGCTCTACATTGCCAAATTTCAGAACAAAGGCAATCTTTATCTCAAATTTTATAAACTCCTGGAAGTGAATTTTGTAATACAAAGCCTGTCAAATGCTTAACTATCATCACTATTGCAACACTATATTATTTTAGTTAGATGTTTATTATGGCATAGCTTTAATGAAAATACAGTGCTGTTTAAAATCACAGACCTCTGTGTTTAGTCATATGAGATGAAGTGATGTAAGTACACACATACGCAGAGTTTTGGGGGGGGGTGTGTCAGACGTATAATAACATACTTGTACAGTACTCAGGAGAAGACTCCTAATAAAACAGACAAAGCACACTGAATAATTAAAAAACCCCATTTTATATGCAGTACATTTTTGTCATGTCATATTTGAAGGTATTACTTGGCTTCAAAAGTGGTTGGATTTGCCAGTTGTTACCTTCATGGTTTACATTATATTGCAATTGCTGCATTGCAGCCTAATACGAGAGGCCATTTGTAATGCCTTGTGATCTCATATTCCTCATTTCTGATTAAGCCTTTCTGGCCTCGTCACATGGAAAAATATATTTTTTAAAAATTTTTATTTCCCATGATGACTATATCAGTATGTTGGCACGTTTAGTCACAGATTTTTGCTGATGACTAAATAAATGAGACTTCAGGATTGCTCCGTTTAAAGTGGTTGGAGCAAATTCACAAATCAAAGGAGATAGAACTGGCCTTTTATGACTTGAACAGGCTGGGTTTTCTTCACAACTCTTACACAGTTTTCCACAGATCCTTTATGTATTTCACAGAAATATTTCAAAGTTAAAATTTTTGTATCTTTCCTTAACATAGTATGAGAGCTGAGCTAAAAGGACACAGATCTTTTATTTCAGATTTGTATTCTCTGCTTTAATCCACTGCCCTTTAAAGTGTAACCCATGATAGAAGGTTAGCAGATTGTCTCCTGCTTTCATTGCAGTGTACACTATCCCTTTTTTTTTTATTTAATAAAATACATGTTTCATTTTAACAACATTTATGAGCATTGTAATTTTTTTAGGGCTGAATCCTGAAAGATGCTGAGGACCAGTATTTCCCATATTTTTCAGTGAACATAAGTGTCTTCTCTGACATTCTCAGGAATCTGATCGTTATACTGGTATATAGCAGATGGACATGACAGAGGGTGAGCGTTGGCAGCACCGTAAGGCAGATACCAGCTTTACTATGACCACCTCCAAGGGAGAGACAAGCACTCCGACAGAACTTCAAGCTGCTACTTCCAGTTTATTTTGGGGGTCCTTTTTTAGATGTCTGTTACTGTGGTATTTCTAACAGTGACAGGTAAACAGTCAGTTGCTCAAAATACTACTGTTGTCTTATTTGAACATTTGTGAAGTATTATGTATTTATATAGTTCAGTTGAGTGTTTGTACTTTTTTTCAGTTAAACTGAATTGCTGTTCTTAGTTTGAAAATACTAATGGTGTACAGTACTAAGAAAGTCTAAAAAAATTGTACGCAGGCCATTATTTTGATTCAAGAATAAATACAATGGTTATTTCTGATTGAAATAAATGAAGAAGCAGTACATTTTAAATAGGATTCATCACAGAATTTGAATAAGTAGGACATTCTAATGAAAAAGATTTTGTACGTGGGGGACAGGGAGGTGATTCTGACAGCCAGCATGGCTTCACCAAGGGCAAGTCCTGCCTGAACAACCTAGTGGCTTTCTATGATGGAGTGACTACATCCGTGGACAAGGGAAGAGCTATGGATGTCATCTATCTGGACTTCTGTAAGGCCTTTGACACGGTCCCCCACAACATCCTTCTCTCTAAATTGGAGAGATTTGATGGGTGGACTGTTCAGTGGATGAGGAATTGGCTGGATGGTGTTCTGATCAACCTGATCTACTTGAAGATGTCCCTGTACATTGCAGGGGAGTTGGACGAGATGACTTTTAAAGGTCCCTTCCAACGCAAACTACTCTATGATTCTATAATTTTGGAATGAGACTGAAAAATTTTAAAGACTGGAAATTAAAAGTTACTGTCATATCATGGATCACTTTGTGGATAAAAGAAATGTGAGATCTTTTTCTATTAGCTTTTTTTTTTTTTTTTTTTCAGAAATAACATTAGAAACGTTTCTTTGCTTAAATGCATAAAATTAATTTATGGATTCTGACTTTTATGCATGAAAACACTACTTTCACAAAAGCTGTGTTTATTATATAAATCAGAATCTGTGTGTATTTTCAAAAAGGTATAAACTTGAACAACTCAATTCTCTTTTCTAGGAACAGTACATAAGTTGGGATGAGAGTTGGTGAAATATCCTTACAAAAGTCATTCACAGCAGCTCTTATGGAATCTAGGAACTGCGTAGGAAAGGTTCATGTGAGCTGTTAGGAATATTATAGGCATCTGTGCACTTCAGTTTTGCTAAGTTAAAAGACTTTTGCATAATTTCTTTCCATCACTGAGTACCATCAAGAAAAACAAAAACTGTAAGACTTTTGCAAATGTAAAAAATTGTTCATTTTTAAATGTTTCTGGTTCAGATGTATGAGTCAGTTAACCTGAAGGAGCTTTGGGAGCCTTCATGCAAAGGACAACATTCATGCCAAACCTAAGAGGATGCAAAAATTGGACAGATAGTGAAACATGAGTAATGGCTGCTCATTTTCTGTTATTATACTAGGTTTTATTTGAATGACTAGTAGGGAATAAATTGCTATAATAACGTATTTCTTTTTTTTTCATTGCTTTTTAGGTCTAACTGTGCTGAAAATATCCGTAAACACATTTTACATACAGGAAAGCATGAAGGAGTAAAAATGTATAACTGTCCTAAATGTGACTATGGAACCAATATCCCTGTGGAGTTTCGCAACCACTTGAAAGAACTACACCCAGACATTGAAAATCCTGATCTGGCGTACTTGCATGCTGGTAAGGTCCTTCTTCCCTTTGCTTACAAATTTTTCCCCTTTCTATATAAGCAGGCTTAAATAATTGCAATAAAAAAGTTATCTGTTATGTTCTTACTATTTATTCTAAAGAACATGAGTTTAAAACGGGCTTAGTCCTCTTCAAGTTTTCACAAGGGGTAAAGGTTATGCATTTAAGCACTGAAATCCATTCATGTTTCACAAGCAAAGCTTGCAGTTCGATACATAAACATCAGAAGTGTGTGCTATTTAGATGCCTCATTTTGAAATCAGTTGAACTTTTATAGAGGAATATTTTTTTAACATTTTTATCAAGTCCCTCTGCCCACCCTCTTCCCTCAAGAACAGAAAAACAAAATTCCGTATGAAATACAGTGGCAAATTAACGTACCGCTTTAAAAATTCTTAATTTCATTACAAAAAAGCAGACAGTGTTCAACATCAAAGGATAGAACAGCAGAGATCAATCAATAACTTACATATATGTTTTGAGGCTTTACATTAGAGAGCGCACAACATGGAAGTCGCTGGAGGAACACCAAACAAAAACATTTCTTTGGAAACAGGAATTAAAAGAAAAAAGGTTGGGTGTTTCCTGTTTAGGAACAAGATTTTTTTTTTTTTTTTTTTTAGAGATTCTACAGTTCAGAATAGAAGGTAGAAGTTTAATGGGAGCATCGATTTAGGAGAAAAATAAGAGTTCAATGGCAAGAGGTTAGGAGAAATAATACAAAATTAGGCTGGAGCTTGAATGAAATGTGATCTTAACTCAGGAGAGGCAGATAACTTAGACATCACTGGGCGGGAAGACAAGTCAGAGCAGTGGGAAAAAAGAACAGATGGCGAGAAGAAAGAGTTGGGGAATCCAGAGGAGGAAGAAGCTACGTGGGCCAAATTCTCCCTAAGATGCAAATTAATCTTGCGTTGGAGTACTACTGTTAGTTCTGCTGTGTCAGATTTGAATCTTCTCCTGTGAGGAACTGATCTCATAATTTTTGAGACCCTCTTACCTGTAAAAAAACATGACCTAGAGAGCTTTCATTCAGCTCTGCACAGTGTGTACACTCAAGTTATTTTAAAACCTTTCAGTCTTCTCAAAATGACTGCTTGCTTTTCTGACTAGAGGCAGTGTATTATTTGTACCATATATTTCTATTTGCCAAGTATTCCACTTCATTTTGGAACCAATCATCATGTCATGTCAGCATATGGTGGATAATATCTGGATGTGCAAACAAAATGCCAGTTGGCGGAATACCAATTTCAAAATAGGTCAGAAAACCGATCACATTTCACCATAGTTCTCACTAAAGTGAATGAGTATTCACCTCAGAGCTTAAATCCAGACATTGTTGGATTTTTACTACAATAATTCCACTTAAAATAATATGAACAATTAAAATGCTTTCAATAGACAGATATACAGGCATAACACAGACAGATATAACACTGGTAGAATCATTAACATTCTTCCAAAATTACAAAATCTGTGTAAGTTTTCACGTTACTTGTTCATACAGACTATTTGTAGGTAAAAGAATGGCTCATTGCAGCGTGCTGTGGTTAAAACTATTCAACATGCTTGCCTTGGCAACATAGGAAAACTGTCATCAGTATGTTGTATACTAATGATATCTATTTTCTATACACTGATTCTTATACCGTAGAAATCCCCTTGCACTAAACAGAGTACTGTACAAGCATATTAGTACTAGCAGGAATTCGTTGTCACCTAATTATTGCCAGGCTAGCCTAGAATTGGTATACAAGAGTGTTGAAATATTGTTTGCATAATCCCATCACTCAAAGGGCGATACTGTATTTTCCATTCAGGAAGGAACACTGTTAAAGCAGGACCTAGGTTATAATTGTGTATTCACATCAGAGTTAAATTAAAGGGGTTTTCATTTCTTCTTTTCAATCCATTTATGACTGCTGGACATCTGAGAGTTAAAGGTTTTAGAGAAGATTTTTAGAGGAATGAGGGGATAACTCCTCTGCCCTGGCTAACATCCCTTATCAAAATAAGATTTGTTCTGTATCTGGTTCACAGTTACTGATTACTTATTGGTCATTGGCTGCACCCGCAGAGAATCCACGACACAACACAGAACGCTTTAGGATGATAGGAGTATGAAAGTGCCATACAAGATCGATTTTTTTAACTTAAACATATTTGTCTGTCTTTTGTGTTCTAATATTGCTTTGTAACGGGAAAGCCAGCCCCTTTGCTTCTTTGAGTAGAATAGAAATAGAATAAGTTTCATCACTGGCAAAGAGACAGACTCCAAATCCAGCCATTTACCGGGACCAGTCAGAAACTCCTTCACCACAACCCACTAAGAATGGAGCTGTGGGGTACCTTTAGGATGTGGCAAATCTGAAAATTTGTCATTACAAATGGAAAATTAATACAGTGAGTGAGTGAATTGTCATATCATGTTTATGACTATCATTTTAGTGTTTTTTTAAAAAAAGAGAAAATTTTTCTGAGTTACTCAATGTGGACTTGTCTGTATGGCGGGTCTCAAAGTAAGCTGAAAAAAATCTTTGCATTGATTCTTGTATGCATTACATTTCCAAGAATCCTGGATAGGCTTTTTCTTCCAACTGATGCTACATCTCAATACTGAGTTGAACTGAGCCTGAATACTTGGACAAGTGGGACAGGGAAAGGGCCGGTACCTGTGGTAGAACTTGAAAAGGATCAGTAGACCAGGTCTTTTTCTCAGTGCTTTGTCTGCTTTGGAGTAGCATCACTTGATAGTGCTAATTTCAGTTTGAACTAAATGTTCATCATTTAGGAGCTCTTGTCTTATAAACATTATGATACTATTATGATGCATTATTTATATCCAAAGAGCATAATATCTATGGCTTGACATCTCCATTATTCCGATAGCTGCAGAGACCATGGCATCTTACTGTGTGTGTAGTAGTCTTCCATGAATACTAATCCGGCTGTAAGGCAAAAAGTTCTTCCGAGAGAAGAGGAGCAATTTGGTCATTATTGGTTTTGTGATCATGTTGAAAGTTATGCCATGATACTGTTTTCCTCTGTATTGTTATTTCTAAGCTGCATTGTTAAAAGTGAACATAATCTCCAAGAATGAGTGCTACTCTAGGAAAACAGAATAACCCATTTTTTCACTGAGCGACTGACACAGGGGGCCTGCTCTCTGTCCAAGTTTCCCCATATGAAAACAGGTGCAATGCCTACATACTTCACAAAGCTTTTGCTTGAAAATGGCTTCACAACAGTCAACTATGTGATTAGGGAACTGCTTAAGACATTGAACAGAAAATTTGGAGATGTTTTACCTAATTCAGAATTAGCAATCATACAAAGTCTTTCTTTGAAGTCTTTTCTTTTTTTAAAAGAAAAAGGGAAGGCAGATCAATTCATTGTACTTTTTGGTAAATCTGTTTTTTCTTTGAAAGTGATACTATGTTTGTGAAGCACGCAAGTGATGCAGCATGCTCTGAGAGAGTCTGCCACCCTGGGCCCTGTGCGTAGGAGCGGAGGATCGCTTACTCTTACGGATCCTGACAGAACTAAAAGCGTGAGCCGCTTCCCCTCTCTGCACAGACGTGTTTTGGGGAATGCTTGGAAGTACAGCTTTGTGTGCCTGTGCATCCGTGAAAATTATAGGTGCCTCCGGGGTTGGGCATCCACAGAACAAAGATCGTGACGATCGTGTTTTGGCAGTTGGCTGCCTACGTGGTGATTGAATGCTTAGTGCTCATGAAGAGTTACATAATTCATGACCAAAATGATAGATAGGTACTTGATTATAGTGTATTCGTTGCTTCACGGGGAGAAAATATCACACATGAGCTACTCTTAATCTAGCTGAGAAAAGCCTAAGAAAAATCAGTTACTGAAAGCGTAGTCAGACAAATTGAAATGAGAAACAAGGTGCAAACACTTAAATATGAGGTCGATTGAGCTCTGGCATCAACTAGCAAAAAAAAAGTAAAAATGACCCTGTTCCGCATCCAGCCTTGAGAAGACTGGATGTCTTTCTGGAAGATAGGTTTTAGGAGCGCTCAAGGTTGCTGGGTTCACTGCAAAACTAATTAAGTGTAATTCAGGGGGCTCTGATACACCAGAAGTCAGACTGTTATCTAATAGTCCTTTCTGCTCTTAAATCTTAAAACAGTGTTAATCTACGTACAGCCTGTTGGTAAGAGCTGTGTTTGTGATTCTAAAGTGCTCAGGTGTTGCAATAGCAAAGGGATAGCTGAGGAGACCGGTAAGTCCCCCAAAGCGTTCTTTCTCATAGGGATGGCATTCCCTTCACC
Source organism: Dromas ardeola (assembly GCA_013398915.1). Taxonomy (NCBI): domain Eukaryota; kingdom Metazoa; phylum Chordata; class Aves; order Charadriiformes; family Dromadidae; genus Dromas; species Dromas ardeola. The sequence goes on along the minus strand of VYZM01002148.1, from coordinate 179,546 downwards.
GACACTAAATTCTTGCTCTCTTTCAGGCTGAAGTACCTTTGCCTGAGTAGAGATGCACTTGCCTAATATAAGTTTCTTTCTGCTATGTTGTTAAATCCTTAATAAAACACATTGGAACATACGTGTGTGTGTTTATTTATTTAAGGTGTTTGAAGAATCCTTATGAAATTCTGGTCTTTTGGTTGGCAGTCCCCTTACTGTGTTACTGTCTCCTGAGATCTGAAATCGATGAAAAGACAGTTCAATTAATCATCTGTTCACTAAGCTGGGCCTACATCCTGCCCTTTTCTTTTTTAGATTAGGGGAACAGAGTTAGGGGATGTTTTATTTCTTTTCGGAGAGCACTGAAATAAGGAAAAGTTTACCGCAAGGTCTCTTTTATGCATGTTTGAAAGATATTTTTCCAAACCTTTTTAAGTGCGCTTTTCAAAAGGCTGTATTCTCCACATGTTTCTCTTTCACTTTCTTTAGCTTTTGAAAATAAGGCTGTACTAGCAACCCACAACATGATTACATCATCAACAAGGGACAAAACCGCGATCCTATCAGTTGTAACAGTTGCAATATTCATGAATGGAATTGTGAAAGTTCAGATAGTTAATCCCAAACAAAATTGTGATCTTTATCCCACTTGGCAGCTACATTTATCAAATTATTAAGAGGAAAAATTGATTGCTAAAAGTTATGGTGTGATCTATCATGTGATTTTATCAAGGTATAACTGTATTACCAAGTGGAAACTGAAGACTTATTCAGAATGTGAATTGGACACGCATAACCTGATAATATAGCAATTATACTAGTATCCTAGTGCTCTTCTACTTCTTTCTTCTTTTTTCTTGTCCTTTCTTTTGCATCTTCTCTTTAGTACTACTCTTTCGTAGAAAATATAAAGTTAAAAAAAATAGGAAAAATGAAATAATAAAAGCCTGTTTACTTTTAGACTCTCTGACTTCATCAAACTAAAAAAATATAAAATCAGTGAATGATATTCATCAATGAAATAATGGAAATACAAGTCAGTTGAGTACCTATGCAAACTTGTAATTCATACCTTGAATGAAACCTCCAAAGAATGGATACACAGTTTTGTTTGCAAGCATATTTAACTTTTTTCTTGGAATAGTTATCTTCTTAGTCTTTATCACTGTTTAAATAAAATACTTTAAATGCTGTAATTTGAAACAGTATTAAAAATCTGTCATTGCTAGATATAGGCAAATCAGGTAGAAGCTTTTACAGTAGCAGAATATTGCTTGGGTTTCTAGTCAGATAAAACATTATTTTTGATGGCTGGTATACTTAAAAAAAGAAAAAAATACGCAGCAGCAGCTCTGCTTCAAACAGGTTTGCTCTTGTCATAGCTATTAGTGCCAGTCTTTCAATAGCGTGTCATGTTGATTGGCAGACACTCCCTTTCTTCTTTTGTGAAGAATAATAATTTTAGTGTGTGCTTGAAATAAAAACCTAGTATAAATGATTTTCTGTTTGTAAAGGAGAAAGCTAGGTTCCTTATAACCTCTGTAGATTATGTATTATTGTGTTTCAGGAAAAATTAATCTACATTTTAAAAAAACTAAGTAATTTGATTTTTATAACTGTCTTCTAATAGAAGGCTTTGTATGCCTAGCAGAGCTTCCATAGCCGATATCTTTATCTGTGTGGTCATGATCATAGAGTTGGTTCTTTCCAGGTAGCAAGTAAAGTAGAGGGAAAAAAAAAAAAAAAAAAAAGGACATGAAAGGTTTGAGGGTNCATGAAAGTCTTGGTGGTTTTTTTTTTTTCTTCTAGTGTGTAGCTTTTGCTGCTGTTGTTGAAGATCTTAGGGACTCCTTTCATAGTCCTTTAGTTGCTTTTCATAGAGTCATGGAATAGTTTGGGTTGGAAGGGACCGTTAAAGGTCATCTAGTCCAACCCCCCTGCAATGAGCAGGGACATATTCAACTAGATNGTCTCACCACCATTCCTTACATCTAGTCTAAATCATCCCTCTTTTAGTTTAAAGCCATTACCCCTTGTCCTATTGCAACAGGCCTTGCGAGAAAGTTCGTCCCTATCTTCCTTGTAAACCCTCTTTAAGTACTGAAATGCTGCAATAAGGTCTCCCTGGAGCCTTCTCTTTTCCAGGCTAAGCAACCCCAACTCTCTCAACCTGTCTGTGTAGGAGAGGTGCTCCAGCCCTCGGATCATCTTTGTGGCCCTCCTCTGGACCCACTCCAACAGGTCTATGTCCTTCTTATGTTGGGGACTCCAGAGCTGGATGCAGTACTCCAGGTGAGGTCTCACAAGAGTGAAATAGAGGGCCAGAATCACCTCCCTCGACCTGCTGGACAGCCATCCTTTGATACAGCCCAGGATGTAGTTGGTTTTCTGGGCTGTGAGCGCACATTGCCACCTCACGTTGAGCTTCTCATCCACTGACACCCCCAGGTCCTTCTCTTCAGGCCTGCTCTCAATCCGTTCTCTGCCCAGCCTTTATTTGTGATTTTCATATTGCGTATAGCACCAATGGCATTTGTAGTCTTCTCTTGCATTCTGTTCAGTGCCTTTCTGCCAATGGCCCGCTGCTCTGGGGATTTCCTAGTCACCATTTTCCTTTCTGAACAACTATCCTAGTTTGTCACAAGGCGACTAATCTTTTGTGGGGTGAGCTTTTACTCCTGAGCAGCTTGAATTTCCTTGCCCCTATCTAAACATTTAATCTGGGTGTTGGTGTGCGCCTGCCTTCCTGTCCTCCTTCCTTGTGGCATCTTGGTTTCCAAGGTGGGGAACCATTTGGCTGACCTAAAAGGGGTCTGTGCCACACTGACTGATACAGAAACCCTCGTCAGTTTTGAAATTTTCTGTTGAGCCCTCATGCCCACCTCATGTGTGCCCTCAAAACATCCTCAGATGGGCATCTGCTTTGCAAATTCCTTGTGTTGCGTTGGTAGCCACATGCCAGACCTCTGCTTATGTTCGCAAAGACTGTTGCCTCTGCAAGAATGTCAGCTTCACTGATGAAAAGAAGGTAATCTTACTCCAAGCTATTATTTCATTACACTAATAGATAAAATATCCTTCATGAAGAACGAGACATATTATTGCCTATTTGGTGCTAAAAATAGGATATCTTAATATAAAACTTCTAAAGCAAGGCTGAAATATTAAAGTTCAGAAGTAGAAGAAAGCCCTTAAGACACGACAGCCATCTAGAAAGACAAAAATATTTAATTCTGCTTGAAAATATTTATGCATAATAGTATGTGGTAAAGATAAGTAATAAAAAGAAATATTAGTATTCAAATATCAATGTATTAAAATTCTGAGAAAAATACCAAAAAATGGGATATCAGGGTCATCAAGAAAACTTAGGGAAGTTATGCTATGCTGGAGTCCTAAGAAATATAAAGCTCTTTTTTTTTTTTTTTTAATTGAAGTAAATGTGAAGTGTAAGATGCAAGTTGAAGAAGAATATGAAAATGTTGATTTAAAATGTGTTGTGGATTTTTAATACATATAATATATACAGCATAAATATTTTATATTTTATATATGATGTATTATATAAAATACATTCTAGTTCTATTATATAAATATTTTAAATCTTTTATATTGCTAATATACAATATAAATAATTTTATATAATTTTTATTTCTCAGAAAAATATCAATAATAAATATCACAATGGTGGCATCCCAATTATGAACAAATTACTTCATTACTTGGAGATTTGAACTACCAGTACTTCCAAGACCTGGGGGCACTATATTTTAGTATAACCACATAGTAGTGTATTTTGCCTACATAATGCCACCACCTCTTGGCCTCCTTCACTGTGGCTGTACATTATTTAGAGGACACTTTAAATTTTCTCGTCCTGTGAGATGCTGCCAACATCTCAACAACCTGCACAGAAAGAATGTACTCTTGATAAATAACTTCAATGATTATTATTTGTAAATTTGCTTTGATTTGCTTGCAAGTGATTGTCTGAATTTTCTTTTTTTTTTTTTTTAAATTACACAAAAGAATTATTTTCTTGTTACGCAAAATTTGGTTACTACACAAAATGGCACAAATAATAGCAAATAATTGCAGAATCAGAAAAGTGTTGAAACAAACATGAGTAATGTTGGGGATGGAAAGACTGAATCAAGTATTAGTTGTGTGCTCAGTGCTTTACTACTTTTGGCCATGCGTGAGGAGAAGAGCCCTCAGCAATAATTGCTCCAATGAATCACAAATCATTGGCATTCCATGCTGATTTTTAAAATTTCTTTGGGGCTTTCTTTTTGTTTGCTTTCATTGATCCGATGTATGCTGCACCGACTTTCCATTAATTTCTTGACTTGGCATCTTGGATCTTGACCTTTTGTAAGTAGGATGTCTTGTCTGTCTGATACACCTCTTCTTTTGTACTTCTAATTTCTATTTTACTTCCAATAGTTCTTCATAATTTTTCCCATCTTTTCATTTGCCAGATCTTTGGTACCTTTCAAATGCTAAATGCTCTCCCATATATCCTTAGTAACCATGCTGGATTTTTCTGTCCTTTTTAATATTTAGGTTTTATTGGATGAATGTAGATTGCACCTTCTCTAACTGTGCCTTAAATAATTGCCACTTAAGGGAATTAAGAAGTACAAGGGAAGGAAAATGCTGACCCATAGACTAAGCAGAAGGAAAAAACGTTCCCACTGGGTCCAATTTCCTAAGAAGGACCATCAGGATAGTGACTAGGACCTGAAATTATGGGCTGAATGACCTCTAAAAAATTATCAGTTCAAAGAGGAGCTTGTCTATAACTGTTTGCACTAAAGGAAATTAAGATAGGTAGAAGTCTCACAGAAGAAAGATTGCTTCACTTTCTTGGTGAACATATAAGAGCGTAATATGAAACTATATCTCATATAAATACATTGCATGCCGACTGTCTATAATTCTTGTATCATGTCAAAAAACCATGGAGGCAGATACCATATCTCTTAACTCCCAGCAGGCCAGTTAGTGGGGAACCCCTTCTTCTAAATGGGAAGATAAAAAGTACATCTTCTGATTTTAAGGTATTTTATGCAGGTCTTGCATTTATTGGAAAGAGGGCATGCTCATCAATATCTAATGTCAAAGAAATGGTTTGTACTAAAGAAACCACTGCAGATTTAATACAGATGTTTTAATTCTCTGAGTCATTACAGTATGATTTTCATATAGTATTCTCTGATAGTAAAAAGGGACCTTACAGTGAGTGCAATTTTCATATAAATTGCATAGGAACCGGAGCATTAATGAAAACTTTGGGCTTCAGATAATAGAAATCACTGGTTCAACCCCCACATGACTGGATTAAAGGCACTGCTGGTTTAAACAGGTGCACTTCCAGTGGCTTGGATGTGAGAAGTACAGGAGGTGTCTGACATCCAGAGGCAAAGTTTCTGGACAGGTTAGTTAGGAGGACTTCTCAAATAGTTGAAAGAAAAGATCAGTTACTGTTTGTCACAACCCCTGCTTAAATAACATTTCAGAAACTTAGATTATTGTTGCTGGAAGAGTTTTTCATTAGTGGTCGTTGTACTGTAGCTAAAGGAAAGAGTTGGTTGTTATATAGTGTTTGGGAATATAATGTATAATGTACTTACAGAAAAGGCATTAACTTAACTACCATATTACACGTTAAGCTATGTCCCTACTTCTTTTATACCTCGCCAAAATGGTACTTCTTATTCAAAGTCTAGGAAGTAATAGCAGATAAGAGTTCTCAGAACACAGTTTATAGAGGATTTAAAAGAATTGATCTACTTTGAAGTAATAGTATCTAGAGGAAACATAAAATGAAAGCATCTTTTGATAGTAAAAAAAAAGATAAAACCCTGATTATCTAGTTATCTCAAGAGACATCAGAAGTTTTTAGGCAAACATTTTCAATTTAACATTGATTTTAGATTCAGCATATATATCTGAAATTCAGAACTGGGCTTGAAGAATTTGAAGTTGGGGGTTACTAAACACTTAGAAAAATAGTTGCAGTAGTTTTTAGAATGTATGATTAAGGTGAAATTAAAAAGGAGGAGCCATTGTGAAATGTCTGGAATCCTCACATATTAGTGCCTGCCACCACCACAAAATGCCTGTGGGATAAAGCTACTTCAAGTCAATTCAATTTAGCCTCTTCTGCTAAGGATTTATCTATAAATCCTTGCCGTTCCAATAGTATTCAGTATTATATTATTTTTTGTTGACCCTTTCTTTTCTATTCCACCTTCCTCTGAGCAAATTCAGCCACTGTCAAAATTGTCACTAAAATTTGCTGAGCTGCTTCTGCGTGCTTCCACCTGCACAAGCAAAAATCCTGACATATGAAATCAGAGATTTATCAGCATATGAAAATCATGAAATCTCAGTTATCTGTAATTCAGTACAGCCTTACTTGTATTATAAATCAGGTGGGCTAAGACAGCAGGGGAACGCAATCTTCTATTCTCTGTTGTAGTTGTGTGGGGTTGTTCGTTGCATATGCTGTTTCCTGCAAACCTTTAAGCTATGGAAGTGACCAACTGATGAAATATATTTCTTGGAACGTCTTGAGATAATAATTTTAAAATAAATTATAGGAGCCTAGAATTACAAAATTAACCAAAAATGGAATATTTTTTCTTAAATAAAGCTATTTCCAGATCTGATGGCTGATGTGCAACAAAAAAATTTCTAAGAGAAGAATGGAAGAGAGGCACCAATTGCAGAAACATTTGGTCAGGTTAGGGATACCAGCCCAAGTACTCAGTTACATAAAGAGTAAATGGTTATAAGTTGGTATAACCAGTGCTGATGATACTTTGATGGAGAGAATAGGACTCCTTATTCTGGAATTACTTTAACTTTGTTGCGATCTTCTAACCAAAAATGGAAAAAATTACTGACTTGGGGCGGATGGTTTTGTATAAGGTAACTTGGACTCGAGCACGGAGCAGGTTTCAGCACGTGGCTGTGCAGGTGCACAAGTGGCTCACAACCTAAAGATCATCCACTTTGTAATGTTAATGCCTGCTTTCTGTGGTGAGTCTGCTGTGCAATATGAAGAAATAATGCTTTAATCTGATTGTGATGTGGGACACTTTTAGGCATGTTCAACTTTTTTACAATTTTTTTTTTTAAGTTTTATCAGCTTGTAGGCTTTGTCTTTGCTTAAACTTACAGCCTTTTTTTGTTCTTTATTTGCCTAATGAGAATTTTCACAATAAATGCAGATCCTTTCATATTAGCATTAATAGGTAAACTGAGCTGATTACGGGGTTTTTTCTCAATATTTTTTAAAGAAAATCATTGTAGAATTTGCAATCTGATTGCTCCTGATGCTGATTGGCAGAAATAGGTCTTTCTTGGCTAATGTAGAAGTACAGATGGTATAGAAAGAAATGGCAAATGTAAAATTGTACTTCAGGCTAAAATTTGAAGTTTATATTGATAAAGCTTTTAGTGCATTTCAATTTAGCTTTTGTTAACATAACGTAACATAGCATTACATTAAATTTCTCAAAGCAGTTCCCTCTTTCTCCAAATACTGTTGTGTACCTGCTACTGACTTCACTGGGCATACATGTCTAAATATTGTTGGAAGATTAATATCTGTATTTTTTGTTTGGTTTTACTAATTTACATCAGTATTTCAGGTACTATCTCTTATTTCCAGGAGAATGTAATTGTTGCCCATACACCATCTGCATTGTTAGAAAGAAACATAAAAATAGATTTAAAAATTACAGATGGCATAACTTCTAAAAGGCTTTGGCCATATAGGATGAATGGAGCCAAATTGTACTCCTCATTTTTCAAGAATTTCTGAATATAAATAGCCCCATATGAGCACTTACCAGTGTTGTTCAAGGATTTACTACTTGATTCCGTATTTGAAGAATTATTAGAACACGTGTCCTAAGCTTTTAAGATATTGTGGTAGATTTTAAGAAGTCTTAAGTGTTTTGGAAAATCCATGTTATCTAACTCCTATTTTAATAAAAAAATTCACATGAATTATATATAAATAAACATAATTTCTGATGCTCTGGTAAGCAAGTAAATTGTTATGTAGAAGAAATTGCAGTGTTCAAAATAGGGGGAAATAGAAACAATCCAAGTTATCAGTCTGTGTGTTGTTATGCTGAAATGCTATACTCTGCTACAGTACGGTTTGTACACAGCAAGATGTTTTCCAATGATTAAAGGCCTTAGGCTTCTAAGATGCTTAGATCTAAATGCAGTTATTGTTACAGTTATATGAGGTAGGAGATAACTTAAATGGCATATTTTCACTTTCCAGTAAACTTTTATTTTTTTGCTTACATTGTTTGGAAATGGAGCTTTAAGTGTATTGAACTGTTATGAATGTGTCTCATCAAAGTAAGGACCGTGAGTTTCTAAATGATACTGAGAGATAGGATTTGTCTAATTGTGTAAGTTTTTAATTTTATAAGCCGAAATAGATATGTCATGAAATATAAAATCTAATTTATTTCATCTGTGTCATTCAAGCACACTTATTTTGCCATAGAAATACTGTATTTATATTTTGCACATTGCTAAAAGTATCTGTGATAAATTTATGGTTTTGTAATACCGTGATTTGGTTTAGTTTTTATCATACAGAACCAAAATTTCATTGCCAATTTTTGTATTTAAAGGCTTGTTAATCTGCATTGATTCCTTAGTTTGGTATGGATTCTGAGCTGAAAAATACAGTACATCACTGACTGTTCTATCACCTGACAGCGACTGATAAAGCATCTGTGCAGAAAGTGTCAGAAAAGGTTAATATTTATTGATTTTATGGCGCTACAACCAATGTAGTTTTGCCATCAAAGATGTATGGCCACCAGCAATGGAATCTGTAAAATTGCAGGTTGGACGCTAGTTTTTATTATAACCTATGCCAGTATTCTGGCCTTAAAAAAATGACAGATATTTAATTTAAGACAAAAGGCTTGGAATGTGCAGCTACTGTATACCTGCAACGGGAATTTAGTATTCTAAAACGAAATCCAAGCGCAGTGCTTTAAAGCTTAAGGGGGAGAAAAACACGCAACCTTGCATTGCAAATGACAATCACATTTAGCCTTTTCATCCACTTAACTATGTGCTATTGATCTGTAGAAGGTGCCCAAGCAAGTGATAGCTGAAATTATGAGCAATAAAGGGCTTGCTTCTTCAAACAAAAAAGTATATAATTAGTAGGAGTGGAGGAAGGGGCAGAGCCTGTGTTTGGTTTTAAAGGCATTTAAACAAGATGGACTGAGCGCAACAGCAGTGTTTAAGTGTACACAAGGAGAAATCTGGTTGCCTTGAAGCATAAATCCATGGTCTGGTTGCAGCTTGTGTGTAAAAATCAGGCGTGCACTCCAGCCTTTACATTTATCTCCATCAGGGTTTGCCTGACAGAAAGACAATCTGTTGGTTTGCCTACATCAACTAGGGAGAGGAAAATCTTGTGAAGCTTTGGTTCTCCTAAATGCATCCGTAGTTTGCATTTTTATTCTATTTTTCATTTAGCTGACTCTTGATATCAACTTTTTCATAACTGATAGTTCCGTTGATATTTCCGGAAGGTTTTCAAGAAGATGGAAGAATACTTGCTGCAGTGCTGAAAATTAATCTACTAAAATACATATAGACATGCGTAGACCTTATACAAGCAGGGTTATAAGGAATAGTAGCGGGATCCGGCCCTAGATTTTAAGAATCCTGTTTAACTAATATTTATTACAGAATTACTATTTTTATGGCATAGTTTTGCATGAAAATTTTTCTCCCCTACTTACTTCGATGTTCAGCATCAGGGACAGCAGAACAAAACCTAACGATAATTCAGCAGTAAGAAACTCTTATTCTAACCTGACCAGTAGAATAAATTGCATGGCATACAGTAAACATGCTTTAGATCGCCTCTCCTCTGTACCACATTTTTCTGTTGAGCTTTATACCACCAGTTTGTCTGGGTTCTTTTTCCCCAGACAGCTTACCCATTTTATTGTGCTCATTTAGAGGAAAGAAAAACTGTTTGTCTCCTTGAAAGGCAAGAGAACAGTGAGTGGAAAACTACTTTTATAGCTAAAATACCATTATAATATATGGCAACTAAAATTCTAAAATTGAAAGAGAAGATACAAGAGAAAAATCTTAAATCATTTTTTTAAAGCCACTGACAATTTGAAATATTCCCCATGAAGATTTCTATTTTTTGTCTTCCTTTCTTGAGCTTAGTAAAATGTGATTTTTAAAATGATTGTTAAAATAACTTGTTTAATTTCAATAACTCAAATAAGATCTATTCCTCATATAACTCCACCTTTTTTATTTTAATGACTGTGTCATTAATCTAACATTTTCCATTTTTATTGTGCTTCATTTTTCCCCCCTTCTGATCACTTTAAATTATGACTATGAAATGGCACGCATTCAGCAGTGGCGTGCTCTGGCTGCGTTTTTACATCCCTTTTACCCCTTTATTCTCATGTTTTTAACTTTCAGTAGAGCCAGGTGCAAACGACACCGTGGCTGTATGGTGTCCATAAGTGACTCCCAGACTACAGCTCCGGATGGCAGCTTAGTGACAGAAGGTTTTTCAAACACTTTATGTCATTTTTTTTAAATTAAATATCACTGTTGTAAACTATTTGTTATACTTTATAACACCTTCACCCTAAAATTGGTCATTACCTTGGGTAATGGTTGATATGTTATGTTGTTAGCTGATTTTAACAAATGATTTTGTGGAATTATTACTTAATTCATAATGCAATTAAACTTTAGTACCCAGCAATACAAAACTGAAGCCATATATTTATTTTAGATTGCATAACCATGAGAAGGCTGCATTGCTTAAATCATTATCATTCATTGTGTAAATAAAATGAATTTATTATGAACTTTGCCCATACAAATTTGATATAAAACTAAGGGATAAGGAAGAAGAGAGGTAATTTGAGACTGCAGCTGACTGAATGATTACACATGCAAATGGGACCTCCTTGTGCCTGGGTGAAAGGGCAAGAAAAATTAGGAGCCCAGAAATTTCTTAGAATTCAAATTCTACTTGTACTCCCCTGGCTTTTTGATTGAACTTCAGATACAGGATATGAAGTGGTCCATCAGGTTAGGATTGGGATTCATCTATGGTAATAATGCCCTAAAGACCTGTGTACATGCACTCTGCGTGTTACCAGTAGTGCTGCAGAATCACTGTGTGTCTACAACTTCCAAGGTAAGGCACAGGACAAAAGATAGTATCTGCTTATATTTCATTAAGAAAAAGTCAACATGAGCCAGAAATTACTACATCATATTTCAGATCTGAGTCAGGGTATAAAACCAAAATAAAGTTATTGAAATCACTGTACCTCTATTTAGAAAAAAACCCATCGAATAGCAGAGTATTTCCTCAAGCAGCAGCGTAGCTCTGAGCATGAAAGTGCACTGGTGATCGTTAGTGTTAGCCTTACGGTGTTACTGCCATTTGTGGCTGGAGTTTGGGGCAAGTCTGTCTGCAGGCACCTGTGTGTCACCTCTTCCTGCCCTTGGTACAAATCAGCTTCGTTTGGGAACCCATTTCACCGCACGAGCAGAGGTTGAATCCAGGCTGTTAAAACCAGAGCATGTGAACTTCAGAGCAGCAGTGCCGAGGGGGCTGGCCCAGACTAATCACCCCCAAAGCAGCCAGGAACAGTATTGCAGTAGTGCAGTTCTGCGGCTCCTGCATCGGAGCGGGTTTGCCCCTGGCCAAGCTGTCATGCAGCAGGGATGCAAGGGGGCTGAGGGCCTCTGTGCTTCAAAGCAAAGACTGTTCTTTTGGAAGTGATTTGCTAAAACCGCCAGAGTATTATTTAGTTATTAGATGGGAGGGGGGGGAGGCGACACCTTCTCTGGAATACTGAGATTGCAAGTGGTATCTGTGCTGATACAGGGTAGGAGATGGACAGAAGTCTTTCCAGTCCTGCTCACTGCTCATAAGCCTGCATGCCCTGTGTCTACTATGCTGAGACACACAGAGCCCCTCAAACGGGGCATGAGGATGTCTTGCTGTTTGGTAAATAGTGCATCTGCCCTCGCAGATCTGTAGGATATGCCCCAGCATTTAATTCTAAAAAATTCTTTGTTATTATTTTCTTCAGTTAATCAATTACATTTCTATTTATCCACTGTCTTCCTCAAGTGTTTCTTGCAATAATACTTCATGAAGTAATTTATTCAGGCTTTCTTGATCCTTCTTGCTAAAGTTACAAATTTTATTGCATTGCTATTATTGACTGGAATGTTACATAGCAGTTAGTTTTTATTGTTCTGGTAGTGTAAAATATGTGATTTTATTGTTCATTTTTATATTTCAGATTTCATCTTTTATGAGAATTTTGAACTATATCATCTTCAGTGTAAGATTTATCCATGGTGCTAAGTACACATTTTAAAATGCTGATTAATTAGCCTGTAATTCATCTTAAGTTATATTTTGGGGTTTTGATACAACCATGAATGAAGGTTAATAAGTAAACATAATTTTCGTTGCAGTATTTTTTTCTCAAGAGATACTCATAAGAGTTGCAGTGTCCATCCCACTGCTTCATTTTGCTTAAGGAAGGAAAGAGCAGCAATATTTGTCTAGAGTGTTATGTCAAGACTTTGCCCCATCTCTCTTTCATTGCTCTTGGGTCTGGGTATTGCAGGCAGAAGTGAAAAGGTCCCAAGGTCCCACTCCTGTATGGCTGTATGTAGTCTAAATCACAGTGTTGTAACCGTAATTTCACTCTGCAGTAATCTTGTGCTATTACATGTGATTGAAGCTGAGATATTAGTATTTATGGTCCCTGATCAAATAACCTAAATCTTTAAACACACTTTACACCCTCTCCTCCTCTAGGATTATTTCCTTCTTAATTTCATTACAAGAGGAGTTTAGGCAATTATTTTGGGTAAATAAACTGTATATTACTTGTATAGTAAGTTTAGATTTCTCATAAGTGCAGCTTTAAAAAATATTTGTTGATTTTAAATATAAAAATCTCATAAATGTTTTAAACTGTCATTTACGTAACTAATATGTAATATGCTCAAATACAACTTTTTCTTCCCAGGTATTTTTTCTGGGAAGACTTAATTGCTTAAAATTCAAAAGTTTCCCATACATGTTTAAGCCCAAAGAAAGATCTGTCAGGAGATATTTTTTTAAATATCAATTTCAGTGGACAACTTACGCATGCATTGGGTTTTTTCAGCAGCAGCATTTGCATGTTAGTTCAGTTCACTATACGGTTCTTAAGAATATTTCCTTCAATTTATATCTAACTTACTGTTAATGAGACCTCACCACAGTTAAGATGGGGTGTGGCTGAGCCAGGTGATGCGTTCCGATTCCCCTTGTGTCATCATCTTTACTTTTCTCAACAGTGCAGTGCAGTCAAGGCAGTATTGTTACGGGTAACTTTTAAATTATTGACTAGTCAGGTGTCGTGATTTAACCCCAGCCAGCAACTAAGTACCACACAGCTGCTCGCTCACTTTCCCCTGGTGAGATGGGGGAGAGAATCAGAAGAGTAAAAGTGAGAAATTGCGTGGGTTGAGATAAAGACAGTTTAATAGATAAAGCAAAGGCTGCACACACAAGCAAAGCAAATCAAGGAGTTCATTCACCACTTCCCATCGGCAGGCAGCCATCTCCAGGAAAGCAGGGCTCCATCATGTGTAATGGTTACTTGGGAAGACAAACACCGTAACTCTGAATGTTCTCCCCTTCCTTCTTCCCCCAGCTTTATACGCTGAGCATGACGTCACATGGCATGGAATATCCCTTTGGTCAGTTGGGGTCAGCTGTCTCAGCTGTGTCCCCTCCCAACTTCTTGTGCACCCCCAGCCTGCTCACTGGTGGGGTGGTGTGAGGAGCAGAAAAGGCCTTGGCTCTGTGTAAGCCCTGCTCAGCCATAACCAAAACATCCCCGTGTTATCAACACTCTTTCCAGCACACATACAAAACACGGTCCCATAATAGCTACTATGAAGAAAATTAGCCCTACCCCAGCGAAAACCAGCACATCAGACTAATATGCAAACATGAAATATTTAAATATCACTGGCAATTTGGGAATTTTGATCCATACAACCAGTTTTTATTTTTGCTGCTGGTGAGCAATTGCAGTGTTCTGAGATTTCAAATTCTCATTTTTGTTACTGATAAAAGCATACTTTATTCTTTTTTGAGTATCATTTGGGACAGAGATAAGATAGGTACAGATGCTCAAGAGCTGGTTATATTTTTCAAAGAATGCATTTATTAATTGATGCAATTCATAAACTAATCTACAGATAAACTAATTCCTTGAAATTTCATTGTGAAGTGAAAAAAAAAAGGAATAGCTATAATTTTGAGGAAAATGCTCTGTATCTTTCATACTAAACTGAGAGAGGAACTCTGTCTTAAGTGCAAGAGGGAAATTAACTTCTTGCCTTTGCAAAATGAATTTACTCTGTGCATGTGTGTGTGTGTGCATGCCCACATTTGTTAGCAAAATCCTGGTCAATTACAAACTTGGTAGAAATCAAGTAAGATTTCTTGGGAAAGTAAGGAAGGAAGGAAAGTAAGATTATTCTGATAGCAAGGGTATCAAGATAAATGGTTGGAATTTTGATGGACAAAAGTAGGAGACTTTGACAGTGGAACCTATGTAATTGTCATGAATATTTTTAATTTACTAATTTTCCCTTTTAATTTTTTTTTAGTGTATTTCAGAAGTAGAGAAGCAATATTGTACAATTTATAAACAATACAGATAATTTCAGATCTCAATCTGTAGCAAAAGAGAGAGGAAATGAGGTACAGAGAAATTAAAGTCAAATTCTGTAAGAATGTTACATACTTAACTACCTTTTAAATGCCGAACTTCCCATTGAAATCCTATTGGACCCTCAGTTCAGACAGGTATTTGTGGATGAGACCTCTTTCAGGCTTAGAAAGGGAATCTGTGGAAGGCCTAGCAACTGAAGTCCCAGCCTCCCAAAGGGCTAGTCTTCCGCTAATATAGGACATGTTTTCCAAAATTAAAAATGCACCTATTCTACTGTGAAGAAGATATAAATTAATAGTGATGTACACTGCCTTTATTAATATGGCAAAAGGAAATGGAAATGCTGGATAAGGTGCCATTTAAAAAATTAGCAGCTACATGTGTTAGGAGTAAAGTGAGGTAACACATACAGGGATGTGCTCTGGTATTTCAGAGAGAAGAAACAGAGCGTTTCTCTTACTGCTGGCACAACTTTCTGCTGATAGTGGTATTCCTTAAGAAAATCTCTTCTGTAATTCCATTAGCAGAGCTGGTCAGCAGAGGACCCAAATCTAAAATTCCATTCTGCCTAACTGTGCCATTTCATACCTAGATTTACTAGTCAAGGATATGAATCTCAAACAGTATTTTTTGCAGTAATGGTTGTTGGTAAATACTGCAGCTTTCATTTGAATGAGATACATGTGCTGACTGATCTGTCTCCTGGTAATAGCTCTGACTTTATAGATGATGTAAAGATGTACAGGTGTAGTTCACAGTAGACACCTCTGTTTCCTTGTGCTCTGTAGACCACTGTGCAACCATGCCCTTCACCTTAAGCAGGGAACAGAGTGAAGCTTTGCACAACTTCTGCCACTTCAACCTTTGTACCGTAGAACATCAGACTGCACAAATGAGAGAGCTTGGATGGGGTTTCCCTCATTGTCTGAAATTGCTCAGAAGCAGATAGGGCAAATGTAACATCTGAATACCTCTAAAACCGGGCCATTTGTTGTCAGGGGTTAGGTGGGAGGAAGGACACAGAGTGGATTTTTATCAGCAAGAATCATTAGCTGCAGATGGCCTCAGCATGACTAGCTCTGAACTTAGCCATCTTCTGGTGGCAGACATTTGGCCTTCATCTAGTCCAGGAAGGTGGAGAAATTGGTTAGTCCTCATTCCCCATACATACTTTCTCTGCTGGACCAGGCATGAGTTCAGCAGAGCTGACATTTGGCCTCTTCTCCCTTTATTTTAATAGTTGTCTTTGAAAGAAATTGCCAAATTATTAAATGTTTAATATCTCAGCACTTAAAACATATCATTTTAAAACAGTCATGTGTAATACTCTTTTATGTGCATATGTAGTAAAGTGCACCTATATTTTCTTTTGTGTTTGATCATTAACAGATATATTATAATGTCAATATATACTATGAATGATATTTTAAACAAACCTTCTACTGACTTGGCTGTAAACTTGAGAAAAAAAATTGGTTTCACCTTAAGGTTTTAATTTCCTTATGTTTAGTATAAAATCAATACTTTAAGAGTGACTAAAATAACAACCAGACAATATTTACTGCTTTTATGCTGAACATTTCAGATCAGAAGAACGTGGGAGGAGTGTCCAAGTTATAATTTAAACATTTATAGCCATCATTCAAGTTCATCTGAGAAAGCTTACTTTATTAGGTCTACAAGTAGAATCTATTCAATTAAAGCATTTATCAGATAAGCATTTTGAGTTGTAAGAAGTATTTTCCTAAACATTAGACATAGATCCTTGGATCTAGCATAGTTCTTCACTATTACAAGTCAGGAATACTTTGTCTGGTAGAAATAAATTAGGATCAGTTTAAAATTGCTGGAAAAGAATGAAAGAATTTTGTCCACTACATTGTCTTTAAAAATAAAGTTAAAAGCATGAATGTGATTATTGGAGTGTCTGTTCATAGATGTATGAGCTAGATAAAGGGCATTTTGCCATAATGTGTCAGATTATTTTGACTTCAATTTTTCATGAGGCATGTTAAGTTAAGGTAGTGCCTAATGTGAGTAATAGTGGCAGAATCTGACCTTTGCATGTGATTTTTTTTCCTTTTCTATAATGATAGTGAACATCTGAAGTAAACCTTGCATCAGTTAGAAACTATTACTTTTTTATATCGTTTGTCATAGTGAACCAATTAGAGTTGGTTTTAAATCTCTTGTCTCATGATCCACAGTCCCTCTTCTTTTCCTGTCTTACTTTCCAAAACAGAACATAACTAAACATTCAAGAGTGATCAGTAAACCACTTCTTCAGTGAAAAGGTAGAACTAGAAAAAAAAAAAAAAAAGACAGACAAAAGGTAACTCATGTTTCAGGCCAGATGGTACAATCATTCTTACACTGACTATACCTCTACAGTTGTGAACACTGTAGATTTCATACAGCAGTGGCAAATTATTGCCCTAAATTATGAAATATCAAGTCCAGAGGTAAAAAAGAAGTGAAGGATTACAACTCTGAGTGCATTTCTTTTTTGCCCATTCCAGCTTGAGGAAGGCCGTTCCAGACTGGTCTTGCTTAGTCCTGTTTTTTTGTCTCATAACTTCAGGTTATTTTGCTACATGTCCTTGAAAGAATTCCTTTGTCTGCATCGTGAATCCTTGCCAAGTCTTTTCTCACTGCACAGGATGCACATAGGTATTGTATTGTCATTCACCCAGACCGTATGTCCTCTACAGTGATGTTATGTTTTCATTATTGTGGTGTGGCAAAAATTATTTTTAAATACAGGCTGGCATTGAATTTTTTACTTCACTTATATATGCATAATTAATATAAACCCAAACATGGATAACCTGTCAGGATTTAGTCATGAAGGGAAGCATTATATACAGGTTTCTAAAAGCCAAACGAAGCCAAGTGAAAACACAAACACTGTTTAGTGTTTGGCTTGATGTGGTGATGAATTTAAGAGGGTTTTATGAAGTAAACAAAGAATATTTGCTCACAAAGAGCAATACTGAAAAGTTGACAATGTCATTTGAACCAAAAAGTTTTCTCACTCTTGCAATTGCAGGCTGATACCAGAATCACCAGCACCAGCAATTTGAGCCTTTATTTGGTGATAAATTAAACGGGTCTTCCTGAGCTCACACAAGCAGAAAGTAAGAAATGATCTCAGACGTTTGTGAGTCACACTGTGTCTGATTAAGTTAAAGGTGTAGGAGATACAGAAAACTGCTGTGTGTGGCTATTTCAGATATATTATGTTACTGACACTGCAGCAAAGACAGACGTTGTAGGTTTGCCGTACAAACACGACGTTGTTTGATCTAATCAGCGATGCTCAATTGGTCAGAAAAAGCACCAGTGACAAACTTTCAGCTGAATATACGATTACGGAGTTTACCAACAGTTTTAATGTACTTTCCAGGCAGCTGATCTCAGATAGTGTTTTCCATAATCCAAGTCTGCTGAGACTGCTCCAATTGCATTTATCATTTCAATAAAGACTAAGTAGAGATTCATGTTCTGTCTTCTGTATTTTTCTTACATTTGAGATACTATGACAGTGGCTCTTCTCTTTGCTTTAAATCCCACTATATTTCTAGATATACACTTTTTTGCAGCTCTGGAAAGTGATTGAGAAACTTTCTAATTGGAGTTAGATAGCAATAATAAATCTCTTTTCATGACTTACTGCATCCAAAATGGAGGATGATACTGCTCCAGTATGTGGGAGCTGTGCTTGAATCCATTATCTATTCCAGGAGACCATTTCTCTTATCAGGCAGGACTCCGCAGGGATACAATACGTTCTGCGTTTGGAGAACTTTTAGTAAGACATTAGAAGCAAGCAACTCAGTTGTGAACTAACTTCAACAGTATATTAGCTCTTAAGTGGAACGATGCAATTTGTTTTTTTATTTTGAGATTTTATTTCTTATTGTGTGCACTGTCCTATAGTTTCATCACCGCTCAACTTAGGTGAGCTATTTGTGATTATTATTATTCAAGTTTTCAGACTCTTTGAAAGACCAGTTTTGTTAATAAGCGGTATTAAATTTGCTTATGCCCTTCAGTGGGACATAAGTGTAACATGGTCCATAAACTTCCTTTAGAGCTTTGTGGATATTTTTATGCCTTGTTGATTAATGAGTCGTTGCATATCATGACTTCTTTTCCTGGTGTTCATCATGTGTTAGTTTGAGTTGCAACATTTTCTTGCAATACACGTTATTGTATTGAACTCAATGTATGGAGTAATTGTGTTTTTCGTAAGCGCGTGACTTTTTTAAGTTTAAGCATCCTGATATTTTAGGTGGTTGCGTTTTTTTCAGCAAAGCAGAATGTATCACACCATGGTAGTATGCTGGTAGTACCTGCTGGAAGAGCCAACCATTCAACTTTATGCTATGCTTTTTCCTGATTTTAGTTGGAAGTTAGTACTGCTGTTATATGTTGTTGCAGTCCAGTTTGTCTTCAGCACCTCTTTAATTAAGTAGCTTAATTGTTATGTTAGCTTTTTTAATGTTGTTTGAATTGTGGTGTTGTGTCGTTAACCAGATAATAAAATGACCATAATAATAAAATTATTTCATTATAGAACTTGGTCAGGTGAGAAAGTAAGTGCGTGATAGCCCAGGGTAAGAGTTTATAGTTTACCAACAGTTCTGCATGAGGACTTAAAGTGAAAGAGTTAGTGCTCTATACAATTTCATCATCTGACCTACTCCATTAATATTCTCTTGTAATCAAGTCAGTAGGGTTGTATGCTTTTCCCCACCACAACATCCCCTATTAAACCAAATGAAAATGGAATAAATCTATAGTGGGCTTTATGCAGTGTTTAGCTTTCCCTTTTGAAGTACTTAAGTTCTACTTGCAGTAGAATTATAATTTTAGCTGAATTAAGTTTGGGCTGATTTCCCTTCCCCCCCCGCAGTCATTCTCTTCGTTCCCCAAACAAAACAAGTAGAAGTGTTACGAATGTCTTGCTGCTATTTATGGAGCAGTTTTTGACAGACGAAGGTTTAGAAGCAGTTTTTTTGATTCTTAGATTCCCATGAAGGTACTTGCATGTGCTGATGGGGATCCTGCCCCGTGTCACATTGTGGATGACCGTGTAACCGAGCTTTCATTTTTGCTACTCCCTGAAATGAGATAGTCCAAAATATTACTGTGGGATTGGCACTTGTTTGCATAAACCAATTCCAATTGGTTCGGAAAACAGGAAAATGCAGAATATATGACCAAAACCAAAGCCAGGTTACTTCAGCTGTGTGTGAGGGAGTGCAGACTGACCATTTTGATGTAGCCTCAAAATCAATTCTAACTCACTTAAAGGTACTTGAGAAAGATCAGTTCCAGGAATCTGTGACCATAGCTTTACCTGGTACCCATAACTTCTTTTCCACCTAAGTCATGGTGTTCTGAGCAAGAAAATTCACCATATATTAATATGAGGCATCTTAACTATCCTCTTATCTTTCTGTAAGGGTCGTCATTCTAGGTATATGAAGAAATTCCTATGACTCTCTATTTTATGTATTTTCTGTGAGATGAAAACAGCTTCAGCTTATTTACTGTTTTGTTTGTAATGAGTATTATTAATTCAATCTGACAATCATTTGCAGTTTTCATGCTGGGTCTACACAAGTTCTATATTAGCTTCACTATTTCAGTTGGAGATGTGTTTTTTGTGCAGTTATATTATGGAAACATTCCTTGATGTGTATTTAGTTAAACTGGTGTAAAGGTTATTTTTGCATAGGCAGGTTCTTTCCTCTATCAACCAAGTCAGCTGGAAATTTTTAAGACTATACTGGCCAGGTCACTGTCATGATGATTTTATCACTATTACAGCTATAAAACTGATCTGGAAGATGTACATAGGAGGGTTTTTCTTTAATTATTTTTTTTCTTTTTCATTGATCTTGCTGAATTCTTAATAGATTCTTATGAACCAAGACTTTGTTTTGCAGCAGTAGTAAAAACCTGAGTTACAGGCTGCTTTGCACAAGCCTTTGTTCAGCCTTTTTTTTTTCCTTTTTTTTTTTTTTAAATACTCGTGTTTGTTGATTTCGCTTCTTGAAAAGGCTAGTTTATGATTTCCATTAATAGGCTAAGTAATGCAATTTTCCCTTGAAAGATAAGAACTTGTACCTGTATTTTTTCAATGGTAAAGCGCTGTTTTCCAAGCAATCATGTTTATCTGTCTTGTCTACTTGTCTAAAAGTATCTGCATGTTTGTATCTATTCAAGGCAAGTTTATACCTATTCAGAAAGGCATTTAAAATAGCTTCTAGTTTGCATTCATTTATTACGGAATATTTGTGCTGCTTAATGCAGCAAAATTGAGCATCACCAGCAACATGTTCAATAAATCCAGTAATATTTACAGGGAACTTCTTGGCCCAGTTTCTAACTAGTCAGCACATGGGTCCATGACTTCAGTATTTTCCAGTGAAGGAGCAATACTTCCGGGATAATATATTCCTGAATTAATACTTTGAAGAGTATATACAGGTTTGGGACAGGGACATTAGATAGCAAAACCAAACTGCAAAGGATGATGTGCCACCTGGCCTTGAACAAAAGTCAGAGCAGAATACCACGTGATAAAGATTTATAGCGAGAGCTATGCACACACACACGTTGCTTCTTCTGTTGTATACCTTTGATCTTATAATGCCAAGAATAAGTCAGTGCCCTTACAGTAGGGTTAGGTATTTTTATAAGTGGCCTATGCCTACCCCTTGTGGTTAATTATAAGCAAGAAAGGTACTCTTTTGAGGTAATGTTATACTTGGATTTGTTTTAGCTTATCACAATCAGTCACTTAAAAGTCAGACAGTTAACGCAATATATGGGTAGTTTTAATAGTGGGGAACAACATTTCCAATAACTTTCTAGAAATGCTGGAACTGGCATAAATGAAAACAGGTGTGTTCTTCAGAATACTCGCACTGTCATAGGTTACATTTGCTACCCATTTTGGTCCGTTCTGGTGATATCCCACAATCTGTGCCACAAGTAATGGGCCACAATGTAACTAATTTTGTTAATAACACTAAATAAACTAAATATTAATCTGTGTAGTCTCCAGACACTGAAATTTGCAGAAACATATATGCATGTTTTCAGTAACAGGATTCCTAGGAAAAGCTCTGTTAAATACATAATCCAGTAGCTCATCAATCTTTTACTTCTAAATTTTAAACAAAATTGCATGACATGAAAATCAAGGATGAATATTTTAGTATTTCAGAATTTGTTTTAATGCAATAAGAATTTTGCATTTCCTGTATTAACTTTTTAAGTACAGGGTAAATTAACTTGACTTTAGTAGCTGCAAAAGTCATGTAATAGCATGCTCCTCCTATGCTAATATTTAGAACCCGTTAAGCATTTTCATTAATGCTTGGTATTGTATATTGATTTTTTTTTTCATATTTTCTTTTTCCTGGAGAGAATAAAACACTTTTGCTTTTAAAACCTGAAGTCAGTTGAAATAGGCTTACTGATTTTTATCTGGAGTGTAAAGATTGCAATAGTTTCTGGGTTGCTGCCATTAATATACATTTAGGTTATGCAGGATTTTGTCTTAATATGATCAGTCTTTATTTATGTAAAGTAGAATTCTGACACCATTTTACTGATATACATTTAGCAAAGGCAAGAATTCTGGATCTGTATTATTAAAATGCATAGAGCAGCTATCATATTGTAGGCTTCTGCTGAAATATGCTTTTAATTGAAGCAGAATTACAGCTATATATTATCAATGTGAATCTAGTTAAGAGTACAGCATTGTCTGTACTGCTTCATTGTTGTACTAGGACAACGGGCTCTCTTTTGTGGGTTTGAATTTAAATGCCATCATGTGTCTAGGATAGGTGCTCAGTGCAGGAAGTGATCACATGAAGAATTTATTCTGGAAGGTGTGCACTTCCAGTTGACGTGACAGACTGTTTGTCCTTGAGAAGAAAGGCTAGACCTATATATTCAATGACATTTGTATTTGTATTTTAGATAGGCAGTTGGTACTCTGAAAGGGGGGAGTTACATGCCCACATCTAACTTAATAGTGCCTCAGTATAGCAAATAGTTCTGGAGAAGAAGTCTTTTAAATTTGCTTTCTAAAAAGAGAATAAAAAAGAGGGAAAGAGGAGGAAAAGAGTAACTTAAAAAGCGAGCTTCAGGTGATTAAAAACACTTAAGAGAAGCTGGAGTTTCTACCTGTTTCTCCATCTACAGTGCAAAGGCCAGCCGTGTAATTCCCTATGTTCCATTTCATGGTGTTCCGCTCGCAGAATGCCTAGCAGTGTTTCAGACAAAAGGCAAAATGCAATAAAATGGAATCCATACATTTTCCATTTTTATGTGCCATATATGGCTAAGTAGGTGTTCAGTTCTTACCCATGAGTATCAGCGTTCGTGTACTTAATTTTAAGTGTGCAACTAAATTATTAACATTGATTTTAGGAGAATCAAGTGAGACCTTAAATACATGTGCTAATGTTTACATGATAGGAACCTTAGCTTAAATGCTAATGAGTTTTTAGTCATCATACCTATGTAAAGTGTGTTGAAAACCAAATGGGAAGTGAATATCTCAAAGATGGTATTTAAAGAAACTGTAGAAAAATGTGAAATCATGTCCATGTCAAACGCTTTTCATGAGACAAGAACAGACAGATCTCCAATACCATCGAAAGGTGGTACATTTGGAATGGACAGAAATGTGTAGGGTTTTACACAGTGCAACAATGGACCAGTGCTTCTCACTGTCACAAGCCAGTACTGCTGTGAGTCAGATTTTAAAAATCCTTCACCAGCTGTTTCAGTTGGCTTAGCAAAGGATGTCATTCTTCTGAAAATCTTAGTATGCATGAAAAAAACAAGCATTTACAGGAATATTAGTTGGGAAGGAAGAATATGTCAGGCAAGTGGCATATGTATCAACAGACAGTCATTAGAAGTTAACTGACTTTCTCTCATGACCAAAACTTTTTTTATAGTCTTGAAGAAAGTTTGTTGAAACTCTGTCTGAAATATCTGTTGGAGCCTAGATCTTGAATCAGGTGGAGAGTACTGGTAAGAAGATGCTCTAGTGCTTCTATCATTCCTGCTCAGTTGTCAACATCTCTTCTTCTGTGCCATAGGTTCAGTTGAAGTTTTTCTAACCAGGCAAGGTTGCATTTAATATGTTGTTGTATATTTGCAAAAAATAACCTTCAGCTCCCAAGTAGGTCAGGAATTTCAATTATTAGGGACATATTAGTACATAAATACCAATAGATGAGCAAACAGAAATGAAAGTCAATTTTAGAACATATTTCTCAAGCACATAAAAGAAATTTTGGATGCCAAAGTGTAGATCTGCTTCTCTAGAGGGAATAAAATTTTGCAATATAAGTCCAGTTGCTTTAACATGGCATAAATTCCAATAGTGCAAGTAGTCTAAAATTATCATCATCAGTGAGTACACTAATGAAACCTTGTTTTTCTTATAATTTCAAACTGCAAAAACAAGTCTTTGGGGCATAATAAGATGATAGCATACGGTATCTGTTTTAATAAATGATGTTCGGATTGGAAATATCGTCTGATGTTAATATATTTTGAAATCTTTGTTGTTAAGCTTTTCTTTATTTAGTGAATGTTATTGCCCATGGTGGCCACAGACACAGATGGAACAGGTCTGTGTTGATGATTTCAAAAAAGAAGAAAAAAGAAAAAAAAAGGATTTCCTCTCTTGTACTACTCAGTGACTCAGTGTTGTCTGGCATAGGGTTATTTTGTTGACTGATTGCCACTGGATTTTTATTTATGCTTTTTAATTAACAATTACAGTTTAAATACCTCATATAAATCTATGGTCTGTGAGGGGGGGTGGTTGTTCAACTTTATTATGTTATTTTAGTATGCAGAAATATCACAGTATTAGATTTCACAAGACCCCTGTTTTATAGAGGTTCTCTTTACCTTTTAGAAGATCGAAAATGACTGCTTCATTTTGGGTTGGTCTTTGTTCCAGTTTATGTAATTTGACTACAGAAATTCTTCTTTAGGAACAACAACCTGCAAGCTTTTTCTTTTATTTTTTTATAAAGCATATTGCAGCTAAGGACTGTTTAACTAATATGGTTTTATGGGTTATAATGAGGACACTTCAAATCATATTTGCCTTTAATTTCTATAATATTATTGCAACAATGAATAAAGTACTTAATTACCTTTCCACCATGTCAGGATCGTTTCTTTTTCCGAGTATGCTATAGGAAATAAGCACAAAGGATTCAAATTGATCTCTTTTTAGACTCTTCTGCTCACGTAATTGATTCCCCTGTATTGAAACCTATTCTTTCTGTCTGTATTCTGAAGATTTCTTTGCAAAGGTCCAGCCCCAGCAGGTTGATTACACACTTGTTACCTGTAATTCAATACAGCAGCGCCCTGTTTACAAAGTCCAGATTTCCTGTGCTGTCAGTTAGGGCAATCAGCACAAAGACCAAGAGCTTTTGGAACTAAATAAACAATGAGAAAAACATTCAGGGCTGCCAGTAACCCTTCACAGGTAATTTAACAGCCTTTGACTACAAGGCATCAGTTGCTGTAGATGTCTGCCGAGTATGAAATCTGACATTCTCCCTTGCCATGTTCTGCCAATAGGTCTCTGTGTAATCTCTCGCTGAGGTTCGCCGCCGCTCCGCTGCGCTCAACCAAACCACCTTTATTATGACGGACGCCCACACCTGCGTTCTGTCACCTACGTGCCGTGTACTCTTCCAAAAGGATATAGCGAATTATTTAGAATTTCAGGGTTAATGAAATTAGAGTTGCTCCCTCGCCCCTTCTGCCGTTCCCTTTCTGATCGGCATCCTGGCCAGCACAAGCCTTTTGAACTCTTCTTAGAAATGTTTAAATATGAAGAAAGAAACTGCTTGATCAATTCTGCATAAATTGGACTCTGTTTTCATTGCAAACAAGGAACAGAGGGATCACTATTTTCTGGATGCCCTTTAAGTATTGGACAGATTATTTTATTGTCTAAAGCTCCGCATTTATGTATTTTTAATTTAACTTGTTTTATTCCTGATGCATTTTGTGCCTTTCCTGTCGATTCGGATAATGATTAGAAAAGCTATTTTAAAGACCACTGACATGTATTAAAGCAGACAAAAAACATCCGTGAGGGGAAGAAAACAGAGACAGGGATTCGTCTGGGTCTGTGTAAGAAAAGTTCACATCTTTTACTTCAGCAGTCAAATCTCTTTGCAAGCAGATAAAATTAATGTTATCTATACAAGTTTAAAAGTGCATCTGTTAAAAAAAATCAAGCTAGCAAGCATAATACATGTAAGGTAGATGTTTATTATTCATATAAACAATCCAAACTATCCAACAAATAAGCATTTTATTGGCTGACTGCAACGTACTTAGCTCATGGAATTCTTCCTGCCTTCTTTTTTAATTATTCCTGATGTATAAATCTGTAGACAACTTGCAAGCTGTTATGAAGAATCTATTTTTTCATAACTATTTTACAAATATAAGAAATTAAATTATTTTTTAAATCTGGGAAAAACTATTATTTAATTATGTTTTAACCAGAAACTGGTTCCCTGTTCTATTTGTACACTTTCACTGATGAATTCCTGAGCACCTTATGTTGGTCAGTTTAATAGGAGGCAGTTGAAGGTACTACTGGCCGATAGACACTCCCCGTTGCTTGATTCACGTATTTGCCCTGTAATTCTGCCTCAGGGAACGTGATTGTGCAGCTGTAGGTATATGCATATCCATGGCTGAAAAGCAAATGCATACATTTAGTGTTAGTTTAGTTGTTCTAATTATTTGCTGTGTCTGATTTGGCAATGAACATACAGATTTAAATCATCTAGACATGATTTGGGCATAGCATTGGAGAGGAAGGATTGTTACGTGGTGGTGGTTTTTTTCTTTTTAATTATATTGTTCTCTGCAAAAGTGGAGGCTGGAATGGCGGCAGACCAGAGGCAGTTTACTAAAAGCATGAGTAATTCAAGTGAGAAACTCCAAATTCATTTGGGCGTCCCTAAATGTTTGGTGGTGTTTCTGTGCTCCCAGGGGAGCAGGGAAGACCATAATAACAACACTATTTTCATTGTGCTTTAATGGGGTCGGGAACAATACTGAGGTCGGTAACCTTACTAAGAACAAAGTATTGTAAAGATTTCACTATTTTACAACAACAACAATTAAGGATTCTAATGTAGAAAGTGCTAATATGATCGTAACTGAAACAAGCTATTTTGCATAGCATGGTAACCTGTAGGAAGCAGCCCTGTCCTGCGAGGGCTAGCTCTTTGAAACTTAGGGAGCAGACAATGACGACTTGCTATTTCTGATATATTTCACACTAGTGGATCCATTAGGTAGTCAGAATGGGTTACATTTAACTGTTTCAGCAATGGCAAAGTAATGAACTGCCAAAGGGAAGTGCTTTCGAGGTGGTGTATGGTCCCCCACCAAGTTGTAGCTCAGTTATACATTGAATAATCACTACAGCTTGATTATAATCTATGCTTATTAGGTTTGGTTCATCTTGGATAAACAGTGGAATACTTTTAATGGAAGAGATCATCAGGGACTTTTATTTATTTATGTATTTTACATTATGAAATAATCCATACTTGACAAGAACTAAGATAATTTTAAGGCCTGGTAAAAAACGTGACCTGGAAGGGTAGCTACATCCATGTCATGCTCTGAAATCAGCCTTAACTAAGTGAGAAATGAGCTCCCTCTGTGCTTAGCTGTTTTACTTGCTGGCCCTGTGCTACCTTCTGTGTTTCTTACAACAGCTGAACTAAGCCAAAGTACCCAAACGCACCTGTAGCCAAGAGAATATTTGGTTTGTGGTTATTTTGTCACAAACCAAATTATGCGATTTGTCACAGGTTCTTTAGTGATATCTCAGAAGTGTACCCACAAAATGATTGCTGCTTTTGTGGGGTAAGAAAACTAACCCCTTTTGCACATCCAAGGAAAACTGGAGAAAAGTCTTGGAAGACTGGCAGCTTTTGAATTGCAGTAGAGCACTCCACATCGATCGCATTAGCAACTGATAAATTATTCTGCTTTACGTTTTAGCCATTCTCTCCTTTGTGGATTAACTGTTGGGTTTTGATGTGTGTGGCTGGGAGCTAGATTTAGAGACGTAGACTGAATTATGTTTCTGAAGTGAGAACCAACCTAGATGGCTAGTCTATGGTTATTGTTATTAGTGGGTTTGATGCTACAAGCAGTAACATCTTCTGCACACAGCTCAAAATCAAGTGGAGGGCTCACGTTAGGACTCAGCTTCACTTTAAGTATGATTATGAAGGAATTATGACTAAGAGGATTTGAGTTAGTAGATGTCTACAACAAACCTTGAGCATGCTTCTGCTTCAGGACCAAGTTCCACTCAAGTTCTAAGTTGATGAAATTTTGGCCTAGGTAGGTCTCTTTAGAGTTACGTTTCAGCTCCCTAACTATATCCCACACATTTGAAAAATTTAGATTTTATGAATCCATATTCTACTTGTAATTTGATACTTTTTAAAATTTTATTTTATTATGTTTTATTTGTGCCTTATTCTGCCATAGAACTCTCCCAGTGGGCAGTACTTCGTAAGTTTCAGCAGCAACTATGTTCAATTTCACAAAGAAAAAGAGGTTCATTAAATGAAAAAAAAATCTATTACTGCTTGATTTAAAAAAATAAAAATAAGAAAATCGGATTTTGCGTCAGGAACTGCAGCTCCTCCTGCATTTATCTACCTTTCAAACTGAATAGAAAGCCCTAGCTACCATGTATCTCAGTAATGTGCATTAAGGATACTCAGAAAAGACAACATTTGCATATTGTTGTTTTCAAAACTAAATCTTTCCACAGTATTTTGTTAGGTTTGGTTCCAGTTTTCATTGTTGGCTACTTTTCCAGTACCTCTCGTTTGGCTGATAACGTGCAGTAATCTAACAGTCAAGAGTAATCACGAAAGAGACAGAAAATGCCACTGAATCTTGAACTTCCGTTGCTGATTTCCCATTCCCCAAATAGTTTGAGAGCATCTGAAGGCAAATCCCACACGTTCTGCATTTGCATATAAAGAAAATCAGAACAAAACTATACATCGTTAGATTTTTTTCCTGAAAAAAATGGTTAGCAGTTGTTAGCTGCAGAATGAGCTAGTTTTCTTCTTCTATTTTAATGAATTGCTTCATACCTCTTCACTGCAGGGCAGATTTAATACTACTGTTGATATTTTGCTATCTCTGGAGTGTAATGTATTTGTGTTACAGTATAATTGTATTTTACACTTCTTTGTTTAACTTTTGATTCTCAAATTCATCTACCCATATCAGAGGGGAAAACAGACTGAAGATATTTTAACTGTGTTCTAATCGTTCCTGACTCTTAATTTTTAAACAACGTATTAAGCATGTTTTTTTTGTCTCTCAACAATATATCAATTGAATGGAATCAGGCTACAGTTCAAAATAGGATTCTTACAAGTCAACTTGATGTATTTTTCAAATCCAAAAGAATGTTAGGACTGCCAAAGGAGTTGTTCCTTACACGTTATTTTCCATCAGCAGGGGTTTGTTCATTTGTTTGTTTGGTTTTAGCTGAATTTGTGATCATAGATTCCTGAGCAGGTTAACTTAGATTAGTAGGAAACACCAAAAAGCTGTTTCTATGCCATATGACAGGGATTCTGTAATGCAAACGTGCATTAATTGATAAATTCCTGCTCTAAGGTGAAGTGGTTAATAAGCAAAAAGAAATACGAGTAACAGAGTAGGAGTACTGCATAACTTCAGAGATGATTTAACAAATGCTAATGTGCTATTAATTTTAGCCTCCTTTGCTGGCCTTGTACTGAAAATCAGTGTACCTACCTGAAGTTAAAGTGGATGCTTTTGACAGGCAGGCAAGAAAATCTAAAAGGAATGAAAAGAAGATGGGGAGAAGGCAGCATTCACACTAGGTAGACTGTTGTGTAAATGAACTGCAGGGGATCAAAAAAGCAGTACTTTATAAAATGTATTTGTAGGTTTCCTTTACCATCCATAAGGTCTTGTCTTTCTTTTGTTATCTTGTCCTGTCTCTCACACATGCTCTCTCTTGTACATGCACAGTCTCTCTCATTCTTTTCCTTTTTTTCCCTTCTGTCATATTCTTATAAGTTCCTTTCTTAATTGTATCAATGCCACTAAGAATTCTAGGGGAAAAAAAGAATTATACGAGACCCATAGTATCTCTGGTAGATTTTATGATAAAGGAACACGGCTGGAATTTTATCAGAATATCACAGCAGAACTATCACCACAGCTAGTTTGCTTTATGTTCTGGAAACTTTAGGGTGCTTTTCTGGGGGGAGAGGGAGTTGTTTGGTTTGGGTTTTATTTTGTTTTTTTTGGGGTGCTTTTTTGTTTTAGAAATTGCACAAATGGGAAAATCTCGTTAAACTGTCTGCTCTTCTGAGTTTGTAATTTGTGCTTTTTTGAACGTTGGGCTGCTGTTTGCCCAGAGCATTCAGTTGCAGGTTGTCTGTTTGACTCTGTTCCAGTATCACCAGCTCTCACATTTAACTGTAAATTGCATGGTAATTGATATTTACTTTAAGCCCCAGCACCAGAATTCAGGTGATTATATGAGAACCTTCTATTACTTTTTTTTTTAATTAAAACATTCAGTCTTCATTATAATGGAAACATACTTGGTGTGATCTTGGACTTGTTGGCTTGGGCACAAGCTTCTGTAACTTCATGTCCAAATTTCTCAGTGGTTACCAAGTAGTGAGGTGTGAGTATGGTGCAGGCAAAGCATGGCACCAAGGCCAAAGGAATAATCCTTGCTGTTTCCGTGCAGGGAAGGATTAGGCCTTGTGCTGTTCCTCGCGCTGATATGGTCCTGAGTGGAAGGAGACAGCCATGTTGGTTTGGGTTTGGCATTATGGTGGCTGGAGGCGGTAGCAAAGTCTCTGGTGGTAGAAGAGGGGAGGAAGGAGAGGTTAGTCATGGGGCCAAGGAAGTGTCGCAATGCAAAGGAAGGGTTGAGGAGTGGAAGTGTGTGACCCGCAGAGCATTGCTTGGTTTCTCACGTGAGGTCCTGCTAGGGGAAGAGTTTTGTGTAGGTGGAAGGAGAGAGAAAGTATGTATTTTTTCAAAGCTTGTTTTGTTGACTCTTTTTTTCTTCTATCCTTTATACATAAAATAAATATAATTTTAATAAGGTGTATATTCCCTTTTTGGCCTGGAAATAGTGTGGCGGTAACCATGCTGTTGCTGGCTGCCTGCCTACATGTCACTTCTCCCTCCCTCAGCTAAAAGTACTTTGCAACCTCCTGTCATTTTCAAATTGATTTTACAGGAATATACCATTAATGACCATGCTAAAGAAAAAAGATGCAGTTTGGATGTTACTCGTAGACATGATAGATGCCACGCTGAGGAGTGTGTGCAAGATGCAACTATTGAGACTGTTGGTTCTGCTGCTTCTGAAGCAATTCTTTATAGAAAACGTAACAGGGTTTGATAACCTGCATGTTATTTCCTGACTGCATCGGCAGTAGCTGTTGGTGCATGTGAGCTCTTTTAGGATGCAGGGAAAAGTCTCATGCATCTATTAATGTATTTTCTCCGGTATTCTTCTGCACCTCAGCCCCACCTGCATGCTGAAAGCAAAGGTCTCCCTTCTAAGTTGACATAAAGAGAGTAGGAAATCTGTTAGTTTTCTGTATCTCCATCACCTTCACTTCTATGAAAGCACCGGTATTAGATGAAGGCATAACATTGGGTTTATTTGAAAATGCGTTCCTGAAAAGTACAGCATTTCTGCTCTAACTTGGTCTTACTGTTACTTGGATGCTAGTATATATTCTGAATTTAATTGTTCTTCCAGAAGAAATTTTCCCATTTTATATTCTCATCTCAAAATCAGGTTGCACAACGAAGTTGATTGCATATTTAGTATTCCTTTAAAAATAAAGACAGTCTGTCAATGGTAATATATAAAAATATAGGTATAAAATAAAATTTCAGATATGGTATTATGTAAAAACATAGGTATAAAACCAAATTTCAGACATGTATTACCCTTATATATCACCATAATGCAAATCCAAGCAGTATTTATTTGCCACAATCAGTAACTGAACTGATTGTGTTCTTATGAAAATAGATGTTTCTTTAAAAATGTACAGATCAAATTAACATACTAGATACAGAAATGTTTTTTTTTCCTCAACTTTGTATCAAAAAAGTTTGTAAAAGAAAAAATGGCAAGTCATGTATGTGTATGAGCTCACTAACAGAAAAATAGGGTTGAGAGTGGTTTTCAAGGGTTAAATATCTTTTAGTACTAACATTAAATGCCTGAAATTTATTTTAACATGGATATTGGTTAAATGACCTGTGTGTGCCTAGTTCTGGTATGTGAGCTTTATAAAAATTTCTTTACAAAGCTCGAGTAAAATTACTGTCCTGTTACCCAAATTCCCCCATATTAAGTAGATACTACTAAGGATAACAAGAGCACTGGTGTAATATTATTTCATTGCTAAATAGCATTAAGGTGTTCTTAAAGACAATAATGCAGAGATGTGCCACTTTGTCACAGGGGTCCGTTCCAAGTCAGAGTGTTGATCTTACATGAGAAATAACATATGAAATACTTTCTATAGTTTTCGGGTTTTATTCTGGGTGTATTTTTTAAAGCTGTACTATTAGTAGTTCAATTGTAGTAGTTCAATTATATAGACATAGTTCAATTATACTCTCCTCTGAAAAGGAAGTGTGTTATTTGAGCTGCTACTGGTTGTTTAAAACATAAACTTTAAACTGAAAATAGGAAACCTGTTGTTTTGGGGGATTTTGTACTTGCACTTGGGCAAAAGAACTTAAGTACTGTATTATTCATAGATTTCATTGGAATGGCAAAATTTTTTATCAGCTGAGAAATTTCTATTTGAGTTCACTTTAGTGCCTGATGCTTTTTTTTGTTGTTGTTGTGGTCAAGTTAGTGGCTGCTGATGCAGCTTAAGCTCTAGACCTGGTGTAATATTGGTCTGCAGAAAAATGTAAGTATTTTTGTTATCAAAAGTAAGCAGTCTTATTGTAATACTGGTGTTATATTCCTCTGTTGTTCTGTCCAGATGAAGCAGCTCTTACAGATACATTTGTTACTTGCCTAATACCATAATTTTTAGGTCAGATCTCAGCTCAATATTGAGAAGTGATATATCTTACTTAGCACATGTGTGTTAATTAACAAGTAGATTTTTGCTGGAGTTAACCTTTTCATTGTATAGCTGGTTTTGTGGGAAAGTTAGCTGCGCTTTCCGAGTTCTACTCTGCTGTAACTTTCCTTAAGAGGGTCCTTAAGAAGAGCGAGTGCAGAGGAGGGCAACGAAGCTGGTGAAGGGCCTGGAGAATAAATCCTATGAAGAGCAATTGAAGGAGCTGGGACTGTTTAGTTTGAGGAAGAGGAGGCTGAGGGGAGACCTCATCACTCTCTACAACTACTTGAAGGGACATTGTAGAGAGGTTGGTGCTGGTCTCTTCTCACAGGTAATTAGCGATAGAACAAGAGGGAATGGCTTCAAGCTGCAACAGGGTAGGTTTAGACTGGACATTAGGAAAAAATTCTTCCCAGAACGAGTGGTCAGACACTGGAATAGGCTGCCCAGGGAGGTGGTGGAGTCACCATCCCTGAATGTGTTTAGATGTGGTGGTGGGGGATATGGTGTAGGGGAGAACTTTGTAGAGTGGGGTTGATGGTTGGACTTGATGATCCCAAGGGTCTTTTCCAACCTGAGTGACTCTATGATTCTATGATAATATATTTCTTCAAGTGAGTGAAATCAGATAGGTTGGCAATAAACTCAGATCAGAGCTTTCCAACAGTAGCAGCCCAGCTTCAGAAGCTCTGTAATCTTAAAATTTTTAGCTTCTGAAAGCACTATTGTGAACACTTTGTAAAAAAAAGTTAATTCTTCAAAGTAAGTAAAAAAATTTAATAATTTTTCTAAATGATCATGTAGTAATTATTAAACTAATATGTAATTAGCATTTTCTAATGACAATCATAATCTTGACAAATGCTTTCATTCATTTTGTTCTGATCATTAAAGACTTTAAAAGCACTGATTTTTGTTAACTGAGTCCCTTGGCTATTCATCAGTGATGCAATTCAACCTAATACTCCAGTGGCCAGTAATCAGAGAGTTGCCTATTAAATGAAGGAAATTTTATCATTGTCTTTATGAACATCACCTTTATTTCTTCTCTAACACAGCAGGTAGATAGAACTGTTAAGGGCAGCCAACTGATACATATTCATTCCTTTTCTAAAATGGTGAATTATATCAGTTTTTGGATGTCGATGATCAAAATTCAACAAATACTTTGCCAATAGTATGATCTCTGAGGTTATTCAGGTGCAGCATTTTTTGAAAAGCTGAACCAGAAGTAGATTTCAGTCTTTATTTCAGTCAGTATTAATCTTTGTTATTACTTCTTAAAGCTTTGACTTTCACTGGGGAGATGTTTTAGGTTTTTCTCTAGGAAAAGGTGTATTATCTTTTCCTCGGAAGCAACATCCTCGCTCTTCTGAATTCCTGTGGATAGCCATTACCTATGATATATTATCTATGAGCTTGAATCCATAAATTGGTACTTAATTTACATCAGAGATACTGAGCATGGCGTAGCAAAGTGTTCTTCTGTGTGCAGGCAGCACATCCTCTAGTCAGTGCTGATGTTTGAATCCCTCGTTTATCCCACTGCTCGGCCCAAGTTCTTTCCCCTTGCAATTCCTTGTATTTTTGAGCTCTGTCGTGGCAGAGGTGCTGTTCTCATACTTAGCTCTCTGCAGAAACTCTGTGGATGCTCAGGGCCCTGTCCTCTCTTTCCTGAAGCACACCCAGAATTCGTGGCCCCTCTGCAGCCTAACTCCTTTTTCGAGGATGTTTGTCCTGCAGAGTCTCAATTTCCGTTTTTTTCCCTGCAGTTGGAATGAGGTTATTTTATATTTACAGAATGTGAAAGATAAACGAGCATGCAAAAAGTATAGCAGTGTAATACACAGTCACCAAAATATTTCTGTGTTTGTTTATTTTAGACTTTTGAGTTTATGCAGAGCCTAACTGACTTCAAAAATAAAGGACGGATGATCAGAAATGTGGATAAGGACAGCATGTTCCTCTGCTTTATTTAGCATTGAGCATATTAATGGGTGCTCAATAAATGGTAATGATTTTGGAGACATGATGATTGATGTTTCCTGGATCAAAACATAGAGGTTTTGTTTAAGAACAGCCCAGCTGGCAGAGTGATCCTCTTTTGAAACTGTTTGTGATCAAAATATGTCAGAGCTGTATCTATAAAATACAGTAGGCACGACTTTTTGTCAGGGGATTGGTTAATTTATTTTAACAGTAAACTATCAACTGTATCTTTGATTATTCATCCCTCCTGTCACACCATATTCCTATCAGTGAGTGAGAGTGCTGCTCTTTTCTCTGCTTTCCAGATTTTGTTTCCTTTGTTGTAAACATACTGCTCTTGAAAAAGGGCTATGTATTTTTGGCGTGAGAACACATGCAAGGTACTGAAAAGAAAGAATTATATATTTATTTGTGTACAGAATTGTGCCACATGCATGCTTTGGACAGCTAGTATTGAGGGAAAGAAAACTATCATCCGCCTTC
The DNA here is from genome assembly GCA_013398915.1 of Dromas ardeola. Taxonomy (NCBI): domain Eukaryota; kingdom Metazoa; phylum Chordata; class Aves; order Charadriiformes; family Dromadidae; genus Dromas; species Dromas ardeola. Next base: position 144,028 of record VYZM01002148.1, on the reverse strand, counting down.
TAAGTAAGCCATCTGTGTAACTTAGCTAATGCCATCCTCCCTAGTCAGAGTACACCTCAGTGTGACTGGTATAACCCAGAACTCTAAGATCAGAAAATGAACAGGTCTCTTATTTTGTCATCTCAGCTGATTGTTGCTCTTAAAGAAGCAACACTTTTGAGTTAAGAGGAGGTGGCTTCCAAAATAATGTCTTCTAAGATACTTAGTACAGATACTTAGCAAAGCCAGTTAAAGCCATCCTTGATATTTCCATGGTTAAAGAAATAAGCTGGAATTAAAAAAGAAAGTAGGCAAATTTAACTTTATTTTCTCTCCCCTCTTTTCTTCAGCCCACCTCTTTCTCCTCCCCTTTTCTCTCCCCCCAGCTCTTTTTTCACCCTTAAGGAAAATAAATCAATTACAGTCTCCTTTCTGACCTTTCAGTTTGTCATGTATATTTTTCTTTGGGTTTTTAATGCTTTTTGGATACCCTCAAGAGGAAAGTAAAATTTCTTAAGGAAAAACTCACATAGTTGATTACACTTTAAAAAAAATGGGAATTCATTTCAAATGTTGGAAGCATATTTACCCGATAAAAGTAAAAACATTCCACGTAATTTTTCATTTGGAAACTTTTTATTTCTAAATTTGTATTTTTTTTTTTAAAGTAAAATATGTAAATGTGCTATGGTTAGGGAGTCTTAAAAATCTGAGTTTCTCCATGGGACAGATTTTGTAAATATCCAGAGTGGACATTTCTTATGGTATTGATGTGTAGCAACATGAACCTTTGAACTAGGGTTACTGACAAAATAGATGGCAAGAGCTCCAAAAGATCTGCCTGATTGTGTCTGAATGCATTTACGCAGCGTTAATTCCTGAATTAATTATACAATATACTATAATGCTACAAAGAAGAAGCCATTAAAGTCATCTGTGTCAAAGGGAATTTGTGTATCAAGCAGTAGATTGTGGCATATAGTCACAGCTGCGAGTCTGGGTTGTGTGGGAGATCATCTGCCCAAAGCCGAGTTCTCCTGCAGCCCTCTGGTTACAGTGAAGGCAACAGAATGCCAGTATTGCCAGCTCCACATGCTGCTGCATAGCTGCTCTTTTTTTGTCTCTGTGGTAATTTCAGAGCTCTGTTGCTGCATTTCGAGTCACTGAATTTCCCTCTTTCCCCCAAAAGTGGAAAAGAGATCTCTCTTAACGATTCAACTTGAGCAGCTTGGAACGTTAAACCCTCAAATATCTGAGCTTGTGAGCTTCTTACGGCTTGTGAGAAGATTGCAATGGTTGGTAGCACTGTGGTGTTAAAAACTGTTTCAAGAAGAATGACTCTTCCTGACTGCAACAACCGTTGCCCCTTTCTCTGTCCATTCTGTGGAGACAGAGCCAGGACTGTGCTTACTGCCTACTTACTCCCATCTGCTTTTTTAGCAGTTTGGCGAAGGCTCTGATCTTTAAATGACTGCTCAGTGAGGAAAAACTTGTTTACCCTGTCGGAATGCCTGTGCACCCCATAAAGAAATTTGGTACCTAATGGCAACTATAATACTGAAATTTCATCACGTGTTGCTCTTCATGAGAGACGCGGACATTGGGAAAAAATGAGATAATTTCTCACAGAGGTGTTGTGATCTTTGAGGGACAGAGCCTCATGCCAACAACATACAAAACAAGTGGCTGAACCTAGGGCCTGAATACCTTTACTGCAAAGAAATTGGTAAAGAATCTTCTTCCCCATGGCCATAGAGCAGCTTTTGATCTGTATTTCTGAGGCTGTGCCGTTCATTGTTGCTTTCTTTTGTTCTGCTTCTGCCTTCTTTTTCCCAGACAAGCCTGTTTCGTGCTTTGCAGAGCATCTCTGTAAAAGGGGATTTCATAGCACATAGGTTTATGTGCCCTATAAAAATTCCTCGCAAATACTACTCCATCATTACTTAGTATGAGTACAGCACTTCTGCTACCATAGTGCTCTTGACTGAAGGCATAAGTGGTATACAGGCCTCTAGATAGTTGCTGTGTGCTGGAGTAAATTTTACTTAAAATTTTTACTTGAAACAAGGGTAATTATGTTTGCATGTGGCATAGTTACTTTGGCAGCCTCAGCATCTCAGCCATTTTATGCTCCCTCTTTTTTTTTTTATTATTATTATAGCAGTTGTCCAAACATACAATCACATTGTACAATCTGTCTGGAAATTTTAATTCTGATGAGAGCAGAGGTGGGAAGAAGCAGGTGGCAAATTGAAGGTTTCAGTATTTTAAATTCAGCGTTCGCTTCAGTTTCCTAAGTGTTCCAGAGTCCTCTACTGTGATCACGTTACTGGGAAGTATAAGTGGTCTCAGACATACATAACTTGAAACCAGTATTAAGTCAATTTGATATTTGTATGCTGTGGATTTCATTTTAAATCACTCCAAAGCTGAGCGTGCCATTTTAACCCGCAATGTGTTTGCATTAGCTTTGAGACCTTTAACTGCAGTGGCACTAGCAGGTGCCACTTAAATATTGTAAAGTAGTATTCTCTGACTAGTGCTCCTTTAAACTAGACTATTTAATAAATGCACTGAATATTATACCGAATTCAGCTTTCGAGGAATTTCAAGCTTGCGGCCAGGGACACAGAATGGAAAGCATTGACTGTTAAATAACATACAAATTAACTATCCACAAGTTTAACTCAAGGAACAGATTAATAAATCTGTCAGAAATGCCTATCCTCCTAAAAATATACTGTAATCTTAACATGTTACTGTAGCCCAGTAAAGACTTGGTGATATCAGCATAAATGATTTTATCTAGTATTTTTCTTTTCAAGATAAATCCAAAGGTGTTAAGATCACATTGGTTTTATGGTCATATTTGATATATGATAATATCATCTCTGTCTGCAGAATTTATGATATTAATATGAGGAGAGTGGTGGGATTATTATTATGGGTCACACAGTATTACGGATCCCAATAATAGTACAACTAAAAAAAGAAAAACTGTCAGCTGTAGTGTAGTGTCAGCGCCCATCTTTTCAAGCTGTTGTAGTTCACATTAGAAAGAAGGCCATTTTAGCTAGGAGCATAACAATCTCATTGTATTAATCATTTTCTGTGTTTAAGCAATATGAGGATGTCTGCTTTCAATGACAGAAATAAAATCCTTGAAGGGAACAGTCTGTGAAATAAACTCTGAAGGGACAGTGAGGCTGCCTCTCTTTACTCCCCGTGGCCTAATTAAACAGTGGAAAAGCCACCATAAAAGAGATTAAATTTGAAAAGACAAATTAGCAACAGGAAGGGTGTGGCAGCAGCCGATGTGCATGTGGCGCTTCATTTGCAAGTAACATGAAGAGCGGTGGTGCTAAGAAGCGAAGTAGGGAGTCGCTGATCATGGTTTTTTGAAAAAGATTTTCTCTTGTGGCAATGGCAGGATTCTCTAGTATTTTCCTTTTGCGATCTTCTGCAAGAATTTAACACCAAGAGAAAAAAAGCAATCCATCTCCAGATGTGCTATTCTGCTGGTAATATCTCATTAATAGAAGGTGTATGAATAAACAATTCATAATAGAGATTTTAAAGCCATTTATACATGCCTATACGCTTTTTCCTGTACAAAAGTACTAGCGTTGGACCTAGGCCTTTGCTGGGTGATTTATTTTTCTTTTTTTAAAATTGCTGCTTTTGTACTGAGAAGACCTTTATTGCCAAAAAGGAATTCAGCCATTGATTATCCTTGTGAAAATAAGAGAGGCTCAACTGCTGTGAACTGTTGAACTTATAAATGGCAAATGATTGTTCCTGGGTGTGATTATTCATGAGTATGACTGAGACAATACAACATGACTGGAAGAGTGCAAACTGTCCAAGAATTACAATTACTTCGAAGGTAGAGGGTGACTGTAGGAAAATTGCCAAGACTGTTCTGTCTGTTGCAGTGCAATGTTCTCCATCGTCGCGCTTTTGCTGTTTGGTGCAATTTGTGTCTGTGTGTGGTTTGTGTTTACGCTAACCCACTGTTAATGTTGACACTGCTCGTGAAACAGCGCCAATGGAAATCGGTACCCAAGGTGCTCCTCTCTTTCAGTTACAAGTTCCTCAGTCCTTCACTTGCAGAGCAAAGCAGCTCACTCGTTTTGTGGGGGTTTGCCTCTGTTCTTGTTTTAGTTCAATAATCCTGTGATGTGTTCGTCACATAAAAGACTGCCTTAAATTCAACAGAGTATACATAAATGCAAGTGCAAGCGATGTGCCTTAGTAAACCCTTTATGCCAAGCAGAATACTGTAGAAGTCTTTTTTTCCTCTCCAGAGCAATAATATGTTCATATCTTTTAACCAAATGAAGTTCAGTGCCCTCTGGACGCTTAGAAGCACCTGTTTGGGAGTGCAGCGTGAGGGTGAGCCATAGCTATATGGGGTACCACAAAACTTAGCCCTTAATCCTTAAGGAAAGTTTCTAAACACAGTTAACAAAGAAGCACATAAAAAAATTCGCATGCTCCAGAAAATACCACTGGCTTGGTCCCTAATCCCAGGCACTGAGTCCTCAAGTTTGGAGTCAGCTGTCAGCCGCCCAGCACCTCCAGCCACCTCTCTCAGTCACAGGCGCTTTCTCAAGGACCCCCGAGTTGGCCAGTGGAAATATCCATAGAAGCAGTCTGATGAATGGCTTTTCCTTCTCAATGTATGCATTGTTGCTTCAGAAAAAGTGCTAAAACTGTTTGAAAGTAGGTACTGTGCCTGCAGATATTCTCTTTTACAGAGAACAGACCCCAGAGCCGATGGCCATTGAGCCAATGCTCACGAGGAGGAATGGGTAAGAGGCTTCTTGTGCCCTCTATCCTCCCCCTGCATCCTTGGAAGGGAGCTATGTTGCTTTGTAATCCCCATTCTGTACCAAGCATGGAGAGTGCTTCGTCCTATGTTATGCAAATATCAGATCACAAACAACAAAGAAATTGGGAAAAACTTGGTCCTGACTCTTCTCTATAGCCCAGACAAATTACCCAAGCTCACAGAGAAAACAGGACACATTGTTTGAGGTATGGTATAGTGAAAAAGTTCCCTTTATGTGCTTTTTGTCATTAGAATTTATGTCTCAAAGACAAGTCTTCCCGGAGACTTGCCTACAACATTTAGCCTTGCACTACCTTGAGTAGCATTTGTCTTTCAGACAAACTCCAGCCAGTCAGGATTGAACACCACCACACAGAATGGACTTCGTGGGTTTAATTCTTAAGGCAGTAAATGTTACAGCAAAAATACTGGGGGGTAGGAATTCTTTTTGATAGTTTTTTTAAAGAGGAAAAAATTATTAGGTAATTCATCAACATGTTATAGCCATAATACATTCACTATGGTTCTGAAAGCTACCGTCGCCTTTCACTGTTATTGTATGCTTATTTTTATGTTATTGAATAAATGCTATTGGATGGAATTTTGATGATGATGTGCAGTTAAATACTAGGATCTGGGGAATAAGTAGAGGCTGTTTGGTGGTAATAAATGTAGGAAAAGGTATAAGTGAAAAAGCAGTTGTTTCTTTATGGGTAGTAGTATTGGCTGTACACTCGTCGCATTAGTATCTATCACATGAGTTTTTGTCTTAGAAAACATGATACTTGAGTTTTTATGCACGTGCACTACTTAGTTTTACGTTTGTGAGTTTCATACATCCCGAAGGATAGCCATATTTTGTATGTATTATGCTTTTCTGTGCTTTGTTATTGCCAGAAGCTTGAAATCAATACCCCTTTTTCTTTCTGATAATTAAAAGGATGGTTTATCTTTATATGGATCTTTAATTTTAATAAGCTAATAATTCTGTTTTTAGCTACTATTATCTTAATAGCTAAGCCTTCTTAAACGTTTTTGTCATAATTCCTTCGGATAGCGTTGCCATTTTTTCAGCCTACATGAATCCTTGCTCTATAGTGACGTCTGCTGGAAACGGTAAACTGAAATGTTCAAGGGCATATTTGAGGTTTTCAATTCATATTTAAGGTTTTCAATATTCAGGTTTTCAATTCAATTATGGTTCGATCCTTTTACATGTGTGAAGTATGGGCGGTACAGAAAAGCAACATTGCACGGGTGCTATTTCTGCACTGGACTTGGTAAAATTTGGGCTTTATCTAGTGACAAACACATACTTTTTGCCGTGCAGCATATTCCAGCAATGTAACTCATACTTGTTCTATGCTTGTCATAAAAGTTGATAGTTAGAAGTCATCAAGTTCTGAGAAATAAGTGTTTGTGCTTTGTATCAGATCCATAGTGAGGTGTTCAGAGTCAGTTGTTCAGCACTTCTTACTGACAATCCTGTCACCCAATATTTAAATAATTATAGAGGAGTCAATGAAAGAAATTTATACTTTTAATCTGACATTTAGAATTAGGGTATATTTGCTTTATATCATAAAAAAAGTAGAACATTCAAAATAGACACCAGACATTTTGCATTAGAAGTAAAAAAGGAAAATAATGAGTCCATTTTTAAATGAATTCGAAAAGCAATCTGATTTTAGTTCTTGCAATGCAGTACAAATAAAATAAAAACTATCGTACTTTATTTACTAACCGATGAATTGAATTGTCCGCCTTTTATTACAGATATAAAGCAAAGACTATGAAGAGGCAATCATTTTTGCGGCTATCAGACTTTCAGTAACATATCTCTTGTGGTTTAAATAACAGATAGTTTAAGTGTTTTTCCATTACCTTCGTGTAAATGAAAAATGCATAAAATATTTTAACAAGGCAAAGTAATCCAAGGAGATTGTTATTTTGTGTTACAAATTAGGTTATTTCTGTCATAAAATTAAAGGAAAAAAATCAACGCAAGGACATTTCAGCTTAATATCATTTACCAGAAGGAACATGTAACAGATTTAATGAGCTAGCAGGTCACCTGAATCCAGCTGTTTCCGACCAGCTTTATGAAACGGAGAATGCAGCTAACGGTAGGAGGTAAGCATTATTACAAGCTCTCAAGGAGTTACAAAATCGATTTCTGCTTGAATGAATTAATTTAGATTATCAATTTATAACCAGCTACACGAATCCCATCAACTCAACAATTCAGTGAATGATCAGGCTCAGCCCTTGCAAGAGCTTAACAATTAGAGAGCTCTGTAGTTATCTCCTGTCCTACAGTGTTGCTAACAAAGTTCCTTAGTTTGACAGAAAGAGAAGGAAAATGTTTGCTTAAGGACATTGCAGAAGTGAAACTCATTTTGGGTGAGAGAAAAAAGCAGGTACTGTAAAGCAACTGCATTCTTGTGTCTTACCTTCCTGGGAATTTCTCCAAAGTTGACTGAAATGTAGTGATTCTTTTTACAGGCAAGAGAGCAGGACCAGTGCAGGGAAGAGACCAAATCATCACATTTCAATCATGTACTTCTAATGAAAATAATTAAGGATAGGATGTGAAAAATCAGTGCTTATAACTATCACATACTCTAAAAGTTTATACATGTAGTGCTATTAAAAATGTCTTGCCTTTTTGCTGAAACGCAGCAAGGTGGTTCCTCATCTCCCTGTTCTAGTGCAGTCACTTAAACCTGTGCAAAGAGAATGTAAATTGCTGCTAGTCAGAATGTTACTGTTTTACATTTACTTTGCACAAGTGTTAAATGGCTACTCAGGATGCAAGTTGTTGGCAATTCAGGCTGTTCATATTTTAATCTTTGACTTTCCTCCTTCTTCTAATATTGCGAAATGGTTATCAGTAAAAGGACGTTTGCTGTGCATCAGTTACTGCCGTCTCTCTAAGTATAAAATACAGTGGTTAGTCTTCCTTGCCTGTTCAGTCATTTTTGGCACCATCTTCACTGTCTCAGAAGACAAGAGTGGTACAGTAAGTACAGCACTTTAATAGCAGCATATGATTTACCATAGGGACATTAAACTTAAAGAAGTTATTGTGTTTATAAATATCTTTTAACAGGAACTGGGATTCTGGGTTTAGTAATCGGCATCAGTGGTGAGGCATAAAAAAGTGATCAGCTGTTAGGTCATAAAGCCTTATTGTTGCCTGAAAAAAATCTCAAATTATTACATTTTAGGGCTGAGAAAAATCAATAGGATTCTATTTTTCTCCTTCTAAAAGGTACATTTGCAGTGCAGTGTTCAAAGAGTAATAGGCACGATGGCTTCTGTTAGGGACAAAATGAGTTGTACCTACGTCATGTGGAAAGTATACCACTAAAAAGACCTCAGATTCCTGACAGTTTTAAACCACTAACAAAAATTGTTAAATAGCTCTGTTGCCCTTATGCCTTAAGAAAGTGTTTTGTTTTTTTTTTTTAAAGTACTGGAAATGCATCTTCTGGACAAACTTGCATGTGTTCACATGGGCTACCAGTACTTTTATTTTTTTCCTTGGCTTGGCTGTAGACAGCCTTCTCTAAATTCTCTCTGTGCAGACAAAAATTGAAGACAACAATGCAAATTTATTGTATTCAAACAATTAAAAATTATGAGAAAACCTTTTTTGTAGTCTTTTCTGTAATATTAGCTCTAATTTGACAATCAGATTATTGTCTTTTTCCTCATTATTTATTATTATTTTAGCAATGTTCTGTATTAGTACTTATAGAAGTTGTTGTTTGTGAGATGGTAGAATTTAAAAATCTCTGATTTCCTGGGACAGCTGTTATACAGACATGAAATGTAGGAAATGATAATCCATCCTGTTGCCCTCATCATCTACCTTTTTTTTTTTTAACATCACTCCAATTTTATTTTCCTGAAAAGTTTTCCAGGGTACACATAGCTCCTCAGGATCCATAAACTGACCCTGCCATAGGTTAACTGAGTGCGTGGGAGCTGTCAGCCCATCAAAGAGTAGAGGAGCTCACCTGGGCATGTTCTTCTTTCCAGCTGTATCAACCACAGCAGGTAATACAGCTTTTAGGCAATAAGATTTAAAGTGCACATAGCAGTGATGGGAGTGGACCTGTAAGGCATTTTTCACATTAATGCTTTGTGCCTTATGCGCTTTCCCAACCACCTGCTCAAATAACAAATTCAGTGGATGGGACAATGCTGCCATTGGACAGACATTTGGTGTATTTGCTGCTGAAAACACTGGGACTTTACAAAAGTAACTTTTGTTGTCAGCATTTTTTGCTGTCCTGCATGCAATTCTGGAAGCAGTGTAACCCTGGCAGCACAGTACCTTTATCTTCTCCACAGTGTGAATTTGCCACAGATTTCTATGCTTCTGCCACCACACTCTTTCCAATACCCAAGTCAGCTCCTTCAAAGCTAATTAGTCTCAATGTGATCCCCTCTGCTATGATGGTTGAGTCTGAGGAAACAGCTAAATAAATCTCCCACTGTGAGCTTTCATTGAAGAAATTCTTCCTCTCAGATTTGGATAGTTTATCCCTAGCACATGCTATCATTCATGGAAGGGCAGCTAAAAATAAAGAGGAATCAGAGGCTCAGTGGCTTTCCAAATGGCAGTCTTTCATATCCAACAGCTACTGGGCTGAGATTAATCCATAACTTTGCCTTTGAGGGGAGAACCTCCTGCCATGTGCCATGTGAATCCCCCTTCATGGGGGAATTCATGCCAATAATCAGTTCGCAGATGAATTGCAGAGCAAATCTGTCCCAAGTGGAGATCTGTTGGTTATCACCACCGAGTGGCTCCCAGCTGGTGAGGAGGAGTGCATTATAGGTGAGGCACAGCCTGTAAGCCAAGCACACAAGCTCTGTGAGACATGTGCCGGCTCTGCAGGGCCACCATGGCTGTTTCTGGGTTGTGATCCTGGAAAGGTAGCCCTGTGTGGAGATACCTGAGCAGCTGCAGGCAGAGGTGGCTGGAGGCAACCAGGTGTTAGCTCCACAGCAGAACCATGGACTCAGCCCTGCGAGACCGGCTGCAAAGCTGGTGGCAGCAGGGGTGGCAAAAGGGGTAGTCCAACGTGGTGAGGAAAGGGCTGGTACCAGAAAGGTGCAAAATATAAATACAAAATATTAATAAGTCAAGTTCAGCCACAGAAGTATGGGGAACTACTGTCCCAGCCAGGCTACACCGTGATTGTGTAGTGTCTGCGAAACAGCCAGCAGAAAAACCAACAGAGCTGAAAGAGAAGACGTGGCTGAACGTGGTCTGGGGATATGGCCTTTAGAAAGCTAAGTGCTTTTTGCACAGTGTGCTTGGACCCATTGGCAAAAACACTGGTATTTGCTTTAAGACTTCCTGTGGTTTTTTGCAAATAACACAGGTTGTGTTAAATAAACACTGTTTCATGAGTTTCTCTTCCTTATTAGCAAAGATCATGAGAATTTAAACTGTCTTTCTGGTCAAAAAGGGTAATAATAGCTTGTTATGTGTGGGATTTCCTCAGCATAGTTTCAGAAAGGTGCAAACATATTCATCAGAGGGGATTATTTGTTTAATTATGCCAGAGAATGCTGGTAAGCTTTTGGATTTTCTAATTTAGACAGAGGCCAATGCCATTTTTTTCATTATTTTCATAACTCTAGCTATAATCAACCGTAATTTTTCAAACATATGTTTCCATTTTATTTTATGTTGGCAAAGCCTTTGAATGCAGTCCCTAGTGCTTACCTTAACTACACCTCATAGAGGTTGTAAATACACCTCTCCTCAGCTGCATTGCAGCTAGAGACAGCGTCTGGCAGCAGGCTAGGATGGGCAAATGACCTCAAAATCCTGAGGGCCTATAGCAGCGGTGTTCCACATTATTGATAGTAGCAGAGATATTGACAGTCTGTGCTTGGAAGGAAAATAGGAGTTTGATATGACATATTGTGTGTCTCAGCAAGACTCATAAATAATTTTGACAAGTTTTTGTATGCATGGGAAAGTCCTTGATTCAGCCTCCCATAAAAATAAACTTCTATTATGGAATGTATTTGTCAAGTGGCTGTGTGATGGATGGAGCTGCGTTTACCCCTTGGCAGTTCGATGAGTTTTAGATGCACAGCTTACCAGAGAGGATTTACGGGCAGTACAGAAATAATTATTCAGTATAAAAATACATAATTCCTGTACCTGAATTTTCATTTTTTATTATATTTTGTTTCTGTTGCATTTCTGGTGTTTAAGACAAAAGGCCTTGCTGTTTTACTTGGAGCTGTTGTATGTCTGTAGTTTCTGTTCAGAGAAGCTAATTCAAGTCCTTCCCCAAACTTGAATTGAATGGGAGCTTTTAATAAATTGGACAAAAGCAGGGAAGTTTACATTTAAAAACTAATATTTTTAACAATAAAAAGTCTCTTGAAAGGATATCTTAGACTTCTAGAGGGAAAAGAATTAATAAATCAGGTGAAATTTAGTTTGTTTCTTATGCTAGTTGTCACTAGCATTGCCCTCTTTTTTCTTTTTCTANTCTATGATTTTCCTCTTTTTTTTTTTTTTTTTTTTTTTTTTTTTTTTTTTTTTTTAAATACAAGTAGTAAGCTCCCATGAAGAGCTCACACATTTCTGATATGGAAATCAGATCACCTGCCACGCTTGTTGCGTTCTTTCTTAAAGCTCCTCCTGCAAGGCTACCCTTCAACAGTTTCTCTTTGCTTTTTATACAGTAGTCTTTCTTTTCTGTCAGGCCTACCTTTGTATCTCCTCTTACCTCTGTCATTTCTGCCTGTTTGTTTCTTATTCCTTTCACCTGTTCTGTTTTTACTCATTTAGCTTTGTCTTTAAACTTACTCTCTCATCTATTTCCTGTTCCCGTCCTCCTGATTAAATGTTCTCCCTGCTGTTTATGGTTCCTCCAGCCTTTCTCCTTTACCTTCTTCCTACATGTCCAGTCCATTTCTTCTTACCTTTTCTCCTCATCGTTCTCACCATCTGCTCATATTCTGTTTTATTTGTATACTGTTACTTTATGACTTTCTTTACTTTTTAGCCTCTGCCTTCTCTATTATTTACCATTCCCAACAGTCATACTTCCTTCCCCTTTTTGCAACTTCTGACTATGACCTTCTGATGGATACCAGTTGTTCAGTGTTTCTAATTGGTACTCTGCTTGGATTCCCATGCATTATGAAATTTCCCAAAGTTGTGAACATGGCACTTCTTTAGTCGTTACAAGAGTTTCGGATAGTTCCCATATCCATGGTTGAGAAATCCCACTGTCCATTCTCCCCAGGAAGAATGCATTAACAAAGCTTTCTGTTGTAAAAGACTGAAAAGAGTAATAATTTTTAAAATAACTTTTAGCATATAGTATGGCATGTCGTGAATGGGATCTCTTAACCTGTTAAGAGATCCCACTCATCATAGGTGGGAATTATAGTAAATGCAGGAAGTTCAAAGAAATAGCAAACGATATTTAAAAGTAGAATACTTATTTTGAGACTTCACGCTATTCACCATAGCCAGTAGATATGGTAAATTGGAATTTCTGTTCTTCATTAAAACATATTCAGAGATTTGTGTAGATCGATTTGAATGTAAAAAATGTGCCTTCTCAGTCAGTCTGTGAAAAAGAGACAGTATGTTAATCCATACAACTAGCGCCTGGATTCTAGAAATTGGTCACAATTTGAGTTGTGGTAACCTCATACGTACTGGCACCTGGCTGAGCTGCTCACATGCAGCTCACATGCTTGGATTTGAGCTGCCCTCCAATCTGCTGCTGCGCCTCCAGGAGGGCATGGTCTCCAGTCAGTCCTCTGGCCTGTCTGCCCCGGGTGGACCTCTCAAATAGCCTTCAGCATTTCAGATGCCGCTAGACACTTAGAGGTGAGCAGCTGGGCCAGTTCTTGTCTGTTTGTCCACATGCAAAGTAATGTTCCATATTTATTCTAATATATTAGGTTTCATCTTAAGTTAGGAGCAGGGAATCAGCAGTAATCTCATTTGGGCTATGTCAGTAAAGCTTTGGAGAAGACCTAAATAGCAGGTTCCTGCAATCAGTTAAACCCTCTGACTGCCTGCCAGTCTCCCATACGTGCAATACCATATGGGGCATCCTGTGATTTTGAATCAATGTGTCCTACTACAAACTGTCCACAAAAAGCCTGGCTTTGTTATTTGTTTATTTTTTAATCTGGTTAGTTCATGGATAGTTCCTGCCCAGCAAAACTCCAGTGCTACTATCGCTTATCTGGATAACACACGTAAATAGCAAGGACTTGTCTGCTACAGCTAATTATGCCACTGCAAAAATCTACCAGAGGTGAAAGTCAGGCAGCTGTGAATTGTATTAGCACACACAGGCATCTGCATTTATGCCTTGTTGTCTTGCATAGGCCAGAGAGTCCATGCTGTAGACCTGGGAGTTAGAACAGTAAGCATTCCCCATACTCCTGCCATCCCTATGGGGAGAACATCTACTGAAGGGAAGGGGAATTTATAATCGGTTAGATTGGGCCCATAATTGGTAGAATCTCCTTCTTCTTTAAAATGAAATCCCATAAGGCTATTTTAAATAGTTGCCAAGTTTATTGAGGTATCACTATTTGCTCCTTGACAGTTGAAGGTCTGCCTGTACTTCCATCATAAACCTTCTTAATAGGAAAGAATTTATGACCTAGCTATTAAAAACATTCTTGGCCTAAATCTTACTTAAGAAATGCTCATCCAGAAGCAAAAAAAACATTTTTATAATGCTTTTCAATTATTTTTTTTTTCTGCAGTCCATTTCTCTGGAATTTTGATGCTAAAACAGGAAAAGTAATATTTTGTAGTTTTACCTGCTTTTCTTTCCCTGAATGTTTTTTGGGGAAAAAGCAGTTAACTTTAAATGATTAAGTAAATACGCACTTAGGGATTGGGTTTTGTTTTATTTTGGGGGCTTTGGGGTTTGGGGGACTAGAGGAGGGAGGAGGACTGTTGCTGCCTGTTAAAGTATGTATTTATGAATGTCTTAAAACCTTCCTCTCTTCATCTTCCCATTTCTACTCCCTTCCCCAAACCTGCCACTTCATTTGTAAAATTCTTTTAACAACATTTTTATTATGCATTCTCATAGAGCTCTGTATTAACAGCATTGTATTAACATGATGCTGTCTAATAAGTATCAAGCAATTTCTCAATGCACAGTGCTGTGTCACAGATTTCTATTACTAATATCTTCAGGCAACTTCATATCAATCCATGTTGTGCTTCAAGGATCTGTCAAAGTGCACTTCAATGCACCTGAAAACATCCTCAAAATAGAACAACATGGATTGATATTGAGGAGCCTGGAAGCGAACTAGAGGGGACAATAACAGCTTAGTAAAAGTCCTATTTTTCTCTAGTGTCGCTTTCTTTTTTGTACCACCATTAAAAATAAATAGTTGAACAACAATTAAATACTGTGGCTTGCTATAGCAGTGTGGTAGTCTCACTGGAAGAAAGACCATCAACAAATCTGAGAGCGAAGGTTGTTTGTTGTTTCTGAACTTACATGGTTGTGCTCATCTGGTACCCAGCTTTCAAAGGGAGAAGCTGGAAGTGATCTTGCTGACTTTTAAGTCACCTATCTGCATGTACAAAACCCATTACTTTTATTCAGCAAAAGCAGTGTATGTTATTGTATTGAATGGAGATGCAAGAAAAGAGTTTCTAAGTAATGGCCCTGTTACTGACTAGCTTTCAGTTTTCATTTACTCGTTCTCTTATGAGGATATAAGAAAGAATAAAACCATGGTGTTTTACCTGCTTGCTTTCTCTTTTCCTCTAAAAAGTAAGATGAGTAGCAATGATGGTTACTTCCAAAGCAAGAATTATCTTAAGTGTTTTTCTATAAGAAAATAAAAGTTTGTAGAGGGCAATAGATATATATTCTTGTCAAAACCCAACAAATTTGCTTACTGTGGAACCTGTTTGTATTATTAGACGCAAATGAAAATTAGTATCTTTGAAAATATTTGCTTTGCGTATAATTTGGCATATGTGGCCAAAATTCTGTACAAGAATGGGTGGCAGTAGGTGCACTTATAGGCAGTTTTGTTGATAAAAGATCATCAGGGTTCACGGCTTAGGATCATGTAGACGTGTGGGCTACATTGTTTCCCTTAAGCTAACATCTTCTGATTCAGTGGCTCAATATACGGAGATTTCTAGCATGTTTTGGAGGAAAAACCCTCAAAAATGAACTATGAGTGTAATTGACAGTATGGTATCTGACTCAATTTCAAGAGAATCTGAAAGACAACTGTGGGAACCGATCATGCTCACCACAATGAGACACTGATACCCAATGATTACAGTTATTTATCATGTATGTATACTAATTACTATAACAGTTACCATAATTTAAATATATGCATGCAGTCAGTAGTAGCTGTTTTCACTTGTGACCAAAGTATGTAAGAAAAAGGGGGATATGTCATTTATTAATATGTACTCAAGACAGAAAATCATTTCTATTTTAGGGAGTAGGTCTGTTTAAATGTGGGAGGGGAACAGGCTACTTATTAATAGGAGAAAGTCAAAGCGCATATAAAAATTTTTGATTACATGTCTTGGTAATATTTTATTACCCTTCCTATATGTTTGGCCAGATTTACCTTATGGAAAGTCCCTTTAGACTGTTTGGTTATTCCAGTGGCATGTGGATAAACAGTCCCTGAAGATTCCTGGTATGTAAGAGGGGTCCTCGCTTTTGAGAGTACCCACATACTAAATTGTGCTGTCTTTCAGTCTAGGAGCAATAGGTTGCAGTCAAAGGACACTTCCCTCTCAACTCTTCAGAGTGACACAACTTACCTGAAATACTGCAGTTTAAATTACAAAACTGACACTGACCCTCTACTTTTTTCCGTGGTAAATACAGCAGAAGAGGCAGAGAAATTCTGGTCGGCTTTGTTCATTCATGTTTTCAAATCATGAGTGGAACCGAAGGTGCTAAATTTTTCAGTAGGCAAAAGCTTTGGGCAATTTTTTTCCAAATAAACTTAGGAAATCTGCATTTAAATAGTGTAAAATACAATGAATTGTAATTTGCACTTTAAGCCACAAGTTATGCCTTGGAGGTTTATTTTAAGTATTGTAGGCTTTGCCGGTATCAACTGGACAGATTGACTAGTGGAGATGGCTTGTGAGTGATTCCATGCAGTGAAGTTTCTAACAGGGAGAACTTGTACCTTAGTTAGGTGCTGTTTGCACCATCTCCACTAAAGAAGGATTTAAACCCGTATTTCAAAACCAGTGAACGTTTGTTCGGTATCCATATCGATATGTAGGTTCCTTCAACCCCCTTCTTTTCATTCAGAGTCAAATTTAGCTCTACCAGCTACAGTTTAGAGGTAAGAAAAATCATGAAAGTGGCTTCTCTCAAAAAAATTTTGTTATTTGAGACTGAGATGGCAAAAGAAGAGCTTTGTAAAACTGTGATTTTGTTATGAACCAGAACCCTAAGTCTGAGTGACAGTTCAAAAGATTTCAGTTTTATTGTTGTGTGAAGCTCGCCCCTAACCATCCCCAAGTCAGACTGTGGACTCCACAGCCCAGCTTTGCCTAAAGAGATACAATCTTGAATTTGTGTATTCCAGAGGGTTTCTTTGTCTTCTGTATTTTTCCATTGTCCTTTAGCCAAGTTTTGGAAGACCAAACTTTACTTTCTTAATATTGTGTCTACGGTAAGAAACTGGAAAATCACCATAAAAAAGAAAGAAAATTACTCAAGCAACTTCATGTACCTTCTTTAGTCACCAGACAAAAGAGCGAAAAGACCATAAACTTATTCTTTACCCTGAAGCTGAGTTTATTTGAGTATAATGTGCTATCATGTTCTCATCATTAAACTTAAAAAAACAGGGATTGCAAGTGGTTGAAGTTATCCAGTTAGCAGGATAAGCTTCGTGCTGTTGCTTGGGTTTGTAGTTTAATAGTATACATGTAAATTTTGGCATATGAATTTCCCATCCTTAAGGATATTTCCAATTAAGGTATCAAGATAAAGAAAAAAAAAGTTATTGACATGAATGAGATCTGAAGTGGATCAGAAATCAGATCCTGAGGTAAATGGAACTGAGGAGACTACATTTTAATTTTAGCAACTATTCATTCGGACTGGAAGAGACTTTCTTCAAAGCCACATTTCTTTAGTGTAGTTTAGAGTGGGCCAAACCATGAGTTGCGTTCTAACATTGAATTGCATCTTACTCATCCCAAGTTGTTCTTTTGACTTAAGAAGGCCTAATTATAAGTTGTGGTACTGCTGGCTGTGAGTATCATAGTCTTCCATAGTGAACTCTGTTTATTGATGAGTGAAGTGTGAAGTGTTCATTGCAGAATATTTTATCATGTGTCTCTTCTCTTAATTCCCACTTATGGAGAGACAATACAATTTCAAATGATTTTTTTTTTCCTTTTTGCCCCATGATCTCTTCTGTTTTCTGCTTTTCAGAAAGCATGATTTATATGTTTGTGTGAGACTATGTGCAAAAGGATTACCTTGTTAATTGTTTTTTATAGTGCAGTTTAAAAAAAAATCTTATGCTTAAATAGGTGCTAATGTTTTAGCTTTGAAAGTTGCCACATTTACTGCCACAATAAAGACACAGTCATTTTATTACCTTAAGGTTTTTTTTCTGTGAAAAAAAATGTTTTGTACATCTTTTTCAATACATTCCCCATGCAACAGTCTCCATTTTGTGCATTTTCTAACCTCTAATAGTCCAAATACCTGTTCAATCCTACATTATAATGTATGAACATGATTACTGATACTGTGTTATAGAAAGAGGCTGTGGGGTTTTTGTAACTGTTACTAATTATATTTCAATAGAAAAAAATATACAGTAACTTTTGCTTCATAAAAGACTTCAGAACTTCATTAGTTTGGCTATAGAGACTATGGAGAAGTGAATTTTGGTCATTCAGCTGTTTTCTAACCTTTTTTTGCAGTCTCAAATATGAGTGTATTTTTAACAGTGCATGGTGTATACATGCCAATTTCTAACATCCTGCTGCATCTGAATTACATTTTGATTTTGTTTGGTTTTGGGGTTTTTTTGTTGTTTTTTTTTTTTTTTTACAATGAGGGGGTTTTATTCTTCTTTCAGTTTCACATGATGCAAAAGTAGCTGGCATGGATTTTCTCAGACTTTCCAGAGAGCATCACCAGGCAGAAACCAGTCATGGAAAATCTCAGTCAACATGAAGAAAAAAAAATTAAGAAAATGAAAACAGGTTATAATTTAAACCAGACTATCAAGCTTCTTGACAAACAGACACTAGGTTATACTATAACAGTTTATTCAGGAGCCAGATGGCAAGAAAAACCTTTTCATGCAATGTGATGGGACATATCTCCCTAAGCCAAACAGAATTGTCTTGTAGACTACAATTTGGATAGCCAGATTTCAGTCTTCTGTTAAGCTTTGTATCAGCTTTATGAGAACCATAAGTGAGTAATTTATTAAGGAAGATTTTTTTTAAAAAAAAAGGGGGACATAAAAGGTAGCGCATTTTTTATGAGCAGTGGTGCTCTGGGACACAATGTCCTAGAAAGCATCATGGACTTAACATACAGGTACCACTGCTAGCTAATTAGGAGGTAAGCTCAAAAGAGGAAAGAAGAACCTGACACCAGTCCTTCAGATGCACTGGAATTCATGCATCCCATCTTGTTTTGTTTCATTCCCTTTTTGAAACTCACTTCTCTCTCCAATTTATTTCATTCTAGAGCTGACTTGATACTCTTTACTTTAGTCTCTACTGAAGTATCAGAACTATCTCCTCACTGTACAGCGTTGTTCATTGTCTGCATTTATTTTAACCTTCATCTCTCTCCACCCTTTCCTTTTGCTTTTTTATTCTTCATGATTGTATAATCTCCAATGTATAGCTAAATTGGTGTAAACCTAATTTAAAGCAAGTTAAGTGCACCTGTGTTCTAGGAGTAGCTCTACTGCGACTAGATGGATTTTGTTGTAACTAGGTGAACTGTAGTATAAAGCTTGCTGATAAATACAAGGCCATGGCAACAGAGGACACTAGGGCCACTGGGAGAGAGATGACAGTGATGGACGGACAAGCAGTATGTAAAGTGGGCAGGGAGGAGAGTAGGAACAAGGCAGAGATGGTGTGAGAAGTGCTTCCCACAGCCTTTGGCTGTGTAAGGTCTCATGCGCATTGTACCAGTTGACTCTTTTATGTCAGCTCTGAGCAACTGAGAACCAGCTTATCATGATCTTTTCCTTCTGACAAACCACCTTCCACCAAGGAAAACTCAGGTACAGTAAAGAAACCCCTCCAGAGACTCTAATGAAGGTTTCAGAGTCGCTTGTATTTTACTGAAGGTTAGCATTTTATCATTTGCGTATGAAATTATATGAATTTTCTAAAAAACATACAGTAGATAGCTAGAGCAAGTCATTTCTGGAAGGTACATGCTCACATGAAAGTATGATGTTTCTTCCAATTATGTTTGGGAACTGCTGCATTGTGGAGCTCTACTGTTGTGGCAGTCATATTGAGAAACTGCTTGTAAATAAATAACAAGAAAATAAAAAACTCAAAATAGAGTGCAGACAGGAGTTTTATGAATTAGCTAACATCTTACTAAGAGAGTGGTACATTTGCAGTACGACACACTGGCAATGGTTTACTATCAATGCAGTCCTGTGGTTTCGATAGCTAATTTCTTTTATGGTATTTTATGTGAAGTAAATGCCTCGTTCAACATAGTATTTATATTTTCATTTACCAATATTTGTCAATTACTCTTTGGAACAATAAAATTGGAATAGTAAAGGAAAAAATGAGAGTTCACATACGTTGGCAATAATTTGTTTACATATTCCTGAGTTTTGGGGATGCATTTAATTTCTGTATGCTTGCTGTTTTTTAGTTCATAGCTGAAGATTCAGGCAGTTTTTCTGGGCTGTAGATCTACATATGAGTTGAGATCCATTTTAAATGGTTGATTTAAAAAGAAAATTTGATTTAATAGTATGTGGGTAATTTTAGGCAAGTTTGTTCTGTGCATATTCATATAAATGTTATCGGGAAACTGTATGCACATGGCTTATGTTTCAGAGTAGGTGCTTTTGCAGTTACGTATTAATTTCTTTTGAAAAGCTGTTATGCCCCTTCTTATCCTCAGAGTATTTAAGGACAAATTTGAACTACAACCTCAGTAGTCCTTTCTCATGTTGCATTTCTTCTGGTCTCTTACACTTCCTGTCTTCAAGAAAAATATTAAGTAGGTTGGTCTTCAAATACAAATTTTTACTTCAGCTCATTTTCCTTATCCACTCTTCCTTTCCCTCTCCCTTCAAAAGCAAGTGGAAAGAGAAAATCGGACTATTAGTTCGTGTTTTATGCCTTATCCTGTGAATCAAAGAGACTTTGTTCTTTGGGTACCAAGCAAGTTGTACCTTACAATGTTAAATAGGTAGAATCTGGGCTTAAAGTGGAACAACCCAAGGATCTGTTCCTTTATGAGCAGTTTTTCTCTTTGTTGTTCTTATACAGCATTGTTTCAAGCACACAAATTTCCAGTATATAAATATATTAAGTTTTGTTAATATTCTTAGCAGTTACTCAGAAAATTGCTATGCACAGTTTTATGTGTTTTCTTTGGTTCTCATTGATTGATTTTAGTTAAAAGTTTCAAATACTTCAATCATCATTTGTTCACCTATTCTAATATTACAAGGTCAAATTCACAGCTGAAACAGTAATTTTCATCACTGACTTGCAAATAATTCTTCCTCTCTAAAATAAGTAAAATAGACTTGGGACTGATTCAGAACCTTGAATTTAAACCTCCTAAATTTCCAGGACTTGGAATTTGCACCTGTATCTAAATTTCACAAATGACATCAATTTCCATTATATGGTAAAATCAGGAGGGGAAAAAAATGTTCTATTTAGACATTCTCTGGTTGCGTATTTCAGTCCAAGTTCTCTATCTGGAGCTCATACTAGATCAAAAGATTTTGAACAATTTACTTGTAAATATGAACAGGAAAATATTTCTCCAACACTATACCAGCCATTTAGCCCAGTCATCTTCTAAATAAGTAATACAAAATTGTTTTCGAAATGTTAAAAATGGTTAGCTAGTAGTTCCAGCCACACATCCCTGCACAGCTTCCCAACCTTGATGCATCTTTTTAGCAGTCTAGCTGATGATCATGACTTGTGGTTGGTTTTGGTTTGTTTTTTTTTTTCTTCTGTTTTGCCTATTGATGAAATGAGGCAGGGGTAGATTACATGATATTGCAGTGGTCACAGAATGAGTAAGCGTCAGAGCTAAGAACTACTTTAGCTGCTTCCCTCCATCTCTTGCACCAAGCAAGGTTGCGAAGGTTTATCTTGGCATCATAATTGACAGAAGTGATTGCTTTTGCTTTTTTTTAATCCAGATTGTAATGTAAGTATATGGCATATAATATTCATTCTTTGTATTGCTGTTCAGATTCGTTGTGGTCTTTCAAATGATGTTTACATGAATCTTTGAAAGAGCAAAACATCATGGACTTTTAAAATAGAAATATTAGGCAGTAAATATAGCTGAAAAATCAATAATAAAATGTAGGTGGCTTTTACTGCTAATTTAATTAAGTCTGTATCATGTGTAAAATTGCATTTAGACACACAGGTAGAGCTGCTTACCCATATTGAAGTGTAACTCTCATATACCATTTGAAAACAAGCTGACATGTAACTTGCTATAAAAAATGAAATATTCTAAGATATCCAATATATCTGTGAATAAATGAGATGTGCAGAAGTAAAAAGGGAAAAAACAACTTCAAGTTGTCTAAAGAATTACATGAAGATAATAGAGAGGTTTTGGTTTTTTTTCCTTATTGATTATTCCCAGAACTTAAGGTTGCACAGTTAGATTGACAACTGAGTTATTTGCCCATACCTAGTGACTGACAACAGATAATGGAAAGGCTTTTACCATGATATAACAGCAGAGAATAATTTCTAATTTACTACTATAGTTCTCATCAAAAGTACCCCAGCAAAAACAGTAGATTTATCACTTCAATTACTGGAATTTCACATTTAGTTTAAAGAGACATGTTTCTGTAATGTGACAGGCTTTACAGATTCTGAACTTCTTCAGACATTTCAGCTATCAGAGTAATCAGGAAAAGATATAAATGAAAGCAATTGTTTTAGTTTTATAACTTTCAGTGC
Organism: Dromas ardeola; assembly: GCA_013398915.1. Lineage (NCBI taxonomy): Eukaryota > Metazoa > Chordata > Aves > Charadriiformes > Dromadidae > Dromas > Dromas ardeola. The sequence continues at coordinate 121,970 of VYZM01002148.1, read as the reverse complement.
TGTCTACTGGCAAGAAACGAAACAGGCCATAAACTGATGGTCTTTGCCAAGTCTATAAAAGGAAAAAAAGACATTCCATATCACAGTCTTTTTACTTTTTTTAAGCCCACTGTCTGATGCTGGATGGGAATAACATTAAAATAGTATTCAGTTAATATCTACAAATTAACTTTTATATGTATATTTTTAAATTAACCACCTAGTGATAGTAAAATGTTATTTACCTCAAAATATATTGAGTATATTTTTAATACATTTATTCATATCGCTTCTATCCAGCTTGCATGCCTCAAGCTATGAGAGGGAACCAAAAGATTAAAAAAAGACTAACATAAAAAACAAACAGTCAACAACCGTAGGCTTCTGTACCCTAAAAAAAAAGTCCGTGTGAATGATTTTAAAGCTGATTTTAAATCTTCAAACAGGTAGTATTTTCTGCTTTGGGGGAAGATGGGGTGTTCCATGCTTTTTATTCAGGAGAATGTCTACAATTTCTATAATTCACTCCCAACTTGGTTGTTCTTAGCTTGGGAAATAGCAAGTGCTACATGTAAACTGGGGACCCTGGGACACTCCTCAGGTCCCAGACACAAATACCCTCGATGCGTCACAACATCGTGTCAGGGAATACCTGACCACAGACATACTCCAAGGCCCCTTCTGCTTCCCAGAGCGCCCTGGTTCCTTGTGCAAAGACAACCTTTGCATGTAAGCTGATCAAGGATTCAGGATTCTCCCCAAAGTGAGTCCCAGGTTGGAGCACTGAGGACCAAACTGCGGGTGTGTGAGTGTGTTTTCTGGCACCCTCCCCTTGGTCAGCTTAAATGCAGTAAAACAAGTCTTAGTGGAGTCCTGTGCTGTACTTCCCATCTTACAGCAAGATAAATCAGTGCACCACAGGAGGTCTGATCTATCTCTAGGTTCACTTCAGGAGATTTGGATCTGCTTCCAGATAAATAGCCTTTATCTTCACATTATGCTCATGCACACAGACATACTGGTTCTCCCAGAAATTTCCCTTTTGCAGACAACCCTTGGCAATCCCTCCCATTTCTCATTAAATAAGAGGCATTGAAGGAAGCTTTTATAAAGGATCTCTACCAGAGAAAGTCTGCACATTTTCATGTAGGATTCCTAGTTCTTCTGCAAACAGAGTCATTACTCTTAAATACAGTCGTACTCAGAGGTGTTCCTATCTCCTCTCAGGGAGCAGGAACCAAGGACTGGGAATCAAGCGCATAGGTCTCAAGCGCACGCTACAGAAGACTTTCAAGGGTCTGCCAGGTCAGATGTGCTCTATTGTGTTACCCACACAAAGATGCTAGCATGGCAAAGCACCACAATAAAACTTCACCAACTAGCAAAAGCAGTAGGGATTTTAGCACAGCTGTTGCAGAATTCATAAATAAGTTCACACAATTTTGATATTTGGTATAAATAAAACGCCATCGCACATGGTACCTCTGAAACTAGTCTGATGATTGCTAGAGTGCAGCTTGTATTACAGAGCGTACATTTACTTGAAAAAGAGGAGTTTATCTATTATATCGTATGTGAAAAAGTGGTCTTATTTGGGCTTTACTGTAGAAGTGGAGCACCAGAGCAGCTAAGCCAGCTCTACAATTTTATTGCCTGTTGCAGTTGAATTTTCAAGAAAGGCTGTGATTTAGATCACAGAAAGGAAGTATCTAAATGCTATATATGGTGTCAAACGTGCATAAGTGATGGAGCACATCTGTTTATGAGGTACAATACTTGAGCGATAATGTTTATGAGGAGTTCTATTAGGGTGAATAACATAGCTGCAGGTTAAAAGACTGTTTGGAAATACTTTTATATCCATTGATTTAAAGTAGATCTTAATAGATACTCCAGTATTTTTTTATTTTTGTTTATTTACTCTTACAGAGGCCAGGGAGGAGGTTTTCATTAGTTCTGTGCCGATGAAGTTCTAACCTCTCAACCTTAAGAAAGCAAAGTAAGGGACTGTAAAATCCCAAGATGGCATCCCCAAATGAACGCGCAGCTCTTTGTTGATTTATATAGATACTTCCTCTCAAAATTGAAGGTAGCAGTGTTTTGGCACATGATTAGCATTTTATTTATAATCTTCATAAAGTAGTAATTCAGACAGTTTAGCAGCAGAAGTGCTAAGCCTACATTGAATTTAGGATAAGTGTTTTCTTAGAATTTTTTCAAATAATTTCATCTCACAGTCATGTAGAATGGCAGATGTTTGCAAATCTTGGTGTAAAACTGATTGAAATATTTTAAGAAAACTGAAATAATGTCAGTGGCAAAATTTATTTTACCAAGTGCAGATGTAAGACATCAAGTTCTCAGACTGATGGCAGAATTAACAAAAAACACCATCTGGTTCAATAATTATCTGAAAATACCCATATTCTTGGATTTGTTTTAATACCACTTAGTACCCAGCTTTATTTTATCTGTGTTTGCACACCAATGAGACTAGATTGTGCAAAATGAAGACTACTTCCATCTGATCATTTTTAAAAAACAACGTGTTTTTGCATGAATAATGAATCTTTGAATTGTTACTAAGCAAGCAAATTATTTGCGTATGTGTCACATCGGTTATCAAGTTTGCACATGTGACAGCTTCAACAGCCGTCACATAAAATGCATAGAGCTTGTAACCATATGTTTTTGCTTGACAAAAAGCTAAAACTCAAGATCAATTTTCAATATGGAATGCACAAATTAACACTTTAAAATGCACCACAATATGTACGGCTTGGCAAAATTTGCAGAAATAGCACGTTTCTAGATATTAACTGATATCTTTGGATTCGACCTTAAGGTATTCAATCATTTTGATTAAAAGACTGATTTCTCATAAAACCACAGTCTGTTGGAGGCGCAAAGCCAATGACATTTGAGCATTCATATATTTTCATAAACTTTGAACAATGTCAGTGAGACACCTCTTCAATCTTGGCCACACAACAGCAGGGTATTCAATCTTTCTTTAGCTTAAGACAGAAAATTTGAATATCAGCATAGGGTTATTAATGTGACAGTTCACATGGTGTGCACCATGTTGATTCTTAAAAAGCAGATCTGTGGAATGTATGGAGCACTCTGCCTTGCGCTCTTGCTGTTAAAAATCCAACAGAAAGACTTAAAATGAATTTTTACAGCTCGATCGTTGTACTTTTTAGTAGCAAAACATGAAGAAAATTGACTACGGTTTTACACCTTGGAAGTAACTGGTATTATTTCTGTGATTATATAATCTGTTGTGTTTAATATCAAAGATGTACAGCACAGATCTCGTAGTTTATTATTTAATTCTTTTTGTTTGTAAAAAATGGCATTAGCAAGTGACTAAGCAGCCGTGCAGTTAAATATTTAGTTACTCCACCTCCCGCTTTTTCTTGGCTGACTTAATGTCTGTCAGACTTTATAGCATTCCAAATAAATAAACGGACACACCCCCCCATGCTTATTTCTTTAAATTCAGATTTTTGAGTAATGTAATGTTGTTCAATGTAAGCATGTCATTTTACATTACATCATGTTGTAGGTCAGATGCAGTGTAACTTTTTATGATGCATTGTAAATGACAAAACATGCTGCAATATGTGATATATATTGGTACGTGCCCCTGATAACATCGCTTTTTCTTTAGAGTGTTGTCGCCTGAGCAGCTTGGGAGAAACCAGATGGGCTGTGAGGGGAAGATGAGCAATTCTGTCTTGCCCAAACTGCAAATGTGACAACACACTGTTAAGACAGGAGACAGTGAGGTGCATGTGTTAATATAATACAAGGCACCCGCAGATGTCCCGAAGTTTTCATTTAGAAAGCCCTGCTAAACAAGTAAAACCCAGAATCTCATCCTATTTCAGTGACAGTGGGAAGATCCACTGTTACTCGTGTACAAGGTGGGGTAGAAGTCTAATTAGTTTCAGATCCATGGGTGCCTGCTAATAAATACTGACTACTCCTGTCCAGGAAGAAACAGGGAGTCTGTTTTGCAATTCAGCATTCCAGTTCCCTCACCAATTCCAAATTTACTGTAATAATTCAAAATTTCTATAGCATCTCCTATCTCAAAGGATGCTGAAACCTGTTACAATCTTCCAAGCACATCCAGAAGACTTCGCTCCCCACTGAAAACCAGCCATAGCCGAGGTGAAACTTGTAGGAGAGCAACAGCATTACATGACTAATGTCATTTTCAGTTTAAACCATAGGGGAAACCCAGATAAGCATAATGTAACTAAAAAATATTGGAATTTTACCAGGACATCCTTATTTTTGGAAAACGTGCTACAGGAATGTGCCAAAAGTGTCTCATCTGAAAAATTGCACAGCATTTCCACCTGCATGGTGCCCCACCGTGATAGCAACAAATGTAGTAAAAAGTCAATATTCTTAATGGCTTGAAATGTCCTAGTTTGGGGAATAAAAGGCCTTTGTTCCATGGTATTGTGACCATGTGTGTGAGTTGTTGAACATTATGCATTCACTACTATTAGTTTACTCTCATTGTGTCTTTAGACATTGAGCCCTTTCAATGAGTTGCTTCCCTCAGCTCCCATGTTTGTACAGGGCCCAGCACAATACCCCTAAGAACAATTACAATTTATAAATTGTAAATAAAACAGTACTAATACTGTTTACTGCTATGCAGGGGTATTGTTTCATTACTGACTCGGAGGCAAAAACAGCATGAAGAGTCTCACCACTAACTTGCCTGTGCGCTTGAACCTCCTTTGAATGAAGAATTCTCCTATCCCATCCCCGCCTCAGTTTCCGAGATTAACAAGGTTGTAGGCATAATGTTAGACCCGCAGGGCAATTTATGACACTGGTTTAAACAGTATTACCCATTCATGTATCTGGATGCGTGTGTGTTTCTCAATCGATTACATACTGTTTTATTGTTGTGAGATTAGATGGACTGAATTTTTCACAAATGGCAAGGTATCACACAGTTACCTAAATAAAAAGTAGTGAATTACAACCAGAAGCCTATAAAAAAAGCCCCACACAATCATAATAATTGTGTATATATTTGGTGGGGCGTAGCTGTGTAACTTTTTTCCACAAAAAAACCCAGATTTTCTTTCCATTTGGTTTTTAATCTCACTCCATATCTCTGGAACACTTTTTCTATACCTTCTCCTGCCTGTGTAGTTGAACAAGTTTTTGACAGAAGTTTTTTTGAGAGTCTTGTTTGAGTTTGCTTCTCTTCAATAGTAGAAAAGTGGAGGCATAGCAAAAAAAAAAAGAATAAAAATAAAATGCAGTAGAAAATCATTTGGTGTAATGGTAAAAAATATCTTAACTTGAAGAAGAAAGGATGTTATTTTATGATTTTGAGGTCTTTATTGAAGCCTTCTGGCGGTGAAGGGTTTTCTTTCTTTTTCTCTCTACTTCTGAGGAGAATGTCGCTATATAATGAAAGAATCTACAGGACAAAATCTTTCCTATTTTAACACAGGTACCATGTCACTGCCTCTCCTCTACTTGTGCAGTTGTGATGAAAGCTATATGAATGGCTGAGCTGTTTCGAAAGGCCGTATTTTCATTTTGAGTAGAGAATAACTGTGGGAAGAAGAGCTTCTTGATGCTGCATCTTTTTCCACTCACTTTTCTTCTTCCTTATTCAGCTGCAGTAGAAACTGGGTGGGAATTGATAATCCTTTAGGAATGTAGCTTTTGACACTTATCTGGTGGATGATAATTAATGCATTCCAAGAGGATTATCATAGTGGACTGTAGTTATAGAAGAGTGACATTCCATTTACGTGGAGTGAAACTTTAATATATGGCTGTCTCTACCACGTATTTTTAGGAGGAATCTTCCACCTTTCAGCTCCAGTCAGCGTAGCTCCACCCAGTCCAGCTGTAATGAGAGCAACCGTAGGCACAGGCAGTTTTTACTGGTTATGTTATCAAGCCTTGAAAGCATGGAAAAACAAAATATTACTATTAACACAGCATGGATTTAATTGTTTCTGAGATATTCAGGATGAAACATGTTATGTTTGTTGGCTTCAAGAGGACTAATCTTTGCAAAGAATTTGAAATAGAGGATGAAGGGTGTGGGCAATGGGATTAAGACAGATATTTGATTTTTGTAAGCAGCATTTTTAATACAAACACCTCGTTACTGTTGCAATGGAAGTTTCATAGACAATTTACTCCGAACTGGACTATCTTTAAAAACTGTGTAGGTTGCAAATTGCCGTATTCCTTCACTATGAAAGTCAAAATTTTTATAATTTATGATAACGCTTTTGGGCGAGGTTAGCTGATGTGCTCTACTGTCTATCAGAAGGACCTATAAGGAGCAAAGCAGACCCTTTTCCTGAAATCAATGGGATTTAGGAATAACTTGCCCAACCTGCCATCATATGGGACTGGATTCTGTCCCCCCTCTTGGGTCTGGGGAACACTCTGACTCAGCTGAAATGGCCGGTTTCCTTATGGTTTCTGTTAGTTGCGGAGTGTAAAATTTCCCGTAGCATTAGGAGATGTATGGTTTTTGCATCTATTTAAAATAAAGAATCTTGAGGAGGATGATAGCTATAAATAATTGCCTTTAGGTTCCAAGTGTTACAGAGCGCAGTATGACAGCATCAAAAAGGCTGTAACAGATGATACCGTACGTTGCTGTACAATCAAGGTAATTTTTATAACCTTAGAGCAATAGCCTACTATGATTCAACTGCAGAAAAGTTGTTAACATACGTTTGAGTATACCTTTGCATTTGTACTTCACTTTCTTAAATTAATCTTATGGGGGAAGTGTTATTAGCCACCAGCCATTTGTCAGGATGGGCTTTGTTTTCTGTTTCACTGCACTGACTTCTGCGTTGCATTGCAGATGCTATATGGAGCTAACATGCTCACTGTGCTAATCCGTAGCAGCATCCCTCTCTCCAGCAAGAAAAACTCCTTTCTGATATTTCATGAATATGTTTGTTTGGTTCGGTATTTGGGTTTGTTGCCTGTTTATGTGGTTAACTACCTTTTTGTATGAACTACTGCCAATCTGCAAAAAACATACTGAAAAATAAATCAAAGATGTCAGGCAATTCTCAAAACTACAAGAATAGTTTCAGAATTAAAGTATTCTGTAAGGTACCAAGGTAGAGGTCAAACTCCTCCAATACATTCTGATGCACAGTAAAGATTACATAAATGTTAAATAAGAAGAATACCATCTCAAAAAATACATTGCATTTATGTAGAAAACGAATTTGTGTCACAGAGTTGTAGGTGTAGGAAATGGAAACAATTTATGGGATCCCCTAGTCGAACACACGTGAGGTACAAGATTACTGAATAAAATAAGTTTTGTAGAGCTCTGTCCAGTCTTTGCAGTGAAAAGCAAAGATCCATTTAAATTGAAATTTTAAATACATTCAAAAAGAAAGACTCAACATTTGTGAGAATGTAAACTCAACACTTGTAAGAATCAGAAAGTCCTTTTATGCAAAATATATCCTAACATTGGAACTGATGCAGGGAAGAATTGTGTTTCAATCAGTAAAAGTTTAATTTTCACTTCAATAAATATATCTTTAATGTACTCTTCATAGAACAGTATGATCCCGTTTATATTTTGAATCTCACAAGTGAAGGTGTTTTTGTTGTATTAAAGTATCTGCTCAACAATATGTTTATAATAACTCAGACCTCATCTGACATACACTGCAGTACTTCCTAACAAATTAGTATGCCTACAATGAATTTACACTTGTTGACTATACAATAGATGTAGCCCTAGCATTTTAGACAGGGCCTGAGAATTCTTGGCAGTCTATGGGAAATCTTTTTACTGATTTCAGTGGGATTTGGATCAGACCTATAGAACTTTGTATGAAGGGCAGTCCCAAGGCCATCGTCAAGACCAGACTTGCATGCTGCACAGATTGCAAGCCTACACTCCGAGGGACGACCAGAGCACACCTTCAGTTTCTCATGTGCTGTGGCATGCCCGATGGATTAACACGTTGCAGGATGCCTGGCTCGGCCGTCCACAGGTATTGTGGCAATTACATGAGAGGGAGAGCGGAAATACGTACCGTGAGCACAATGAATATGGGAGATATTATCAACCTAAGAGGAATCCTGGAACAATTATGTTAGTGAAAGTCTCCATGATCTCCCATTATTTTTCACAGCAATATTGTCCTCTCTTTTTATTTTGTCCTGATTTATTACTTATCTATATTGTTGTCTTCTTTGCACTTCTAAGTTAGATCTCCATTTTATCCGGCCCCATTGGAGGGCGCCATGACAATTTGCTGTTTCTTGGCCCCTCACTTCTAAGAGGTGAGTCTTGCAGTCTGCTGGCTTTTTGACATCAGGGAAATAGTCCTAGATAACTCTGCAGATTAGTGCAAGAAAAGTAGTGTGGTACCTAAACGATTCAAAATACTTCAGGTTAAAACTCAGTCTCATCATTACCCTAATGGCCTAGTCTATCCTCCTCCAAAAAAGTAAACAAAAAGCATTCATAGATATGCTACATCTGGCTTGATTTCTTCTTCTCTTTCAGTTTTTAGGTTCAGATAGTAGTAATGATTAATAATATAATGGCTCTGAGACATTTATTTCCTCTCTGAAAAAGGGAGCAAGTAAATTTATTCTTTCACAAAAGGACATCAGTTTTAAAGTGTATAGGGAAAATGTATCAAAATATTAATTAGACTTTTCTTTTGTTTTGCTAGTTTGCATTAGACAGATGGAATTCTGATCTTTAACAGCATCATGACTCATGAAACTGCTTGTGTACTAAAATGCCATTATTAACACAACAGTAGTTTTCAGCAGTTGGTAATTATTGGCATAATTAAACATTTATCAAGAAACAAGTATTTATCATTCATTAAACTTTCATTAAAAATCCATCTTAGCACAAGCTAGATTAGCCAGTGATTTTCAAGTGATAACTTCTTAACTTCTGGCAGAAATGTAGAGCAGTTTGATAGTGAAGAAAGTCGTGTATAATGCAACCTTTCAGGTTTTGTAAATAGTTATGTCCTTTCAGATTTAGGAGTGTTCTTTTTAAGCATTCTATAAGACTTGGACAAGAAAGTACTTGGCTATTTTCTGTAGGGTTTACCAAGTCTGGCACTTCGTAACAGTGTGTTTGGGAAAACAAGATGCCCTTGGTCATGGAAAGCCAGTGCTAAGTAGGCTTTATAACTGCATTTACATGACTTAAATTCCTGCAAAGCCTGATGTGTTTACATATATTGGGACATTGAAATTTACTTTTTTGAATGGACCATGTCATAAAATCTGCCTTATGGTGTTGCAAAAGGATGGAATCTCAGACTAGATGTTTGTAATTTGGAAATCTTGAAGAGCTGTCTGGTCCTGATACAGTATTTCCCAACACTTAATACTTCCTGCCGCTAAAGAGGAAAATATGCATGTTTTATTATTTAAAAGAAAGAGACCCATTACATTTCTGAAAGGTTTTGGTTTTATTTTGCAGAGTGGAGTATCAGATATTATCCCTGGTTCGTTCAATTTTGATCAGTTAATTTAGTTCAGAGATTCATTATTTTTTGCTATGTTTAGGAATGAATAAAGGTAAAGTAATTTGTGTGAATTTCAACATGCAGAAAAATAAGGTTAGTCAATGCCCTGTAGTTTTCTCTCATTCCAGTTTTCTTATTTAACTGTTTTTAAGTCTTCTCTCCTTGGTTGTTTTTTATTTTCCTTGGTTCTCATCTGCTATTCCCGCTAACCCTTACTATGGCAGAAGCACTGGCTTACTTAATCTCATAGCTGCCGATTGCCTATTTTACCTCCCAGTCTTTTGTTTCTTCTCTTGCTTATAGGTACGATAGGATATATTACTTAACCCGTCCTACGCAGTCACTGTTTTGCAAGGGGTACCAATTTGGCAAGGCTAGTGTAAGTTTAAAATGTTCTAATGTGATTGTCTAGATCATGGTGGAGAAAAAACAATATTCAGTGAGCAAGACTGCCTCAGAAAGCTCCTTCACGTACATACGAGTGCTTCACATCTTAGCCCATATTCAGCAACTTTGTTTGTGTTTTCTCTTGGGCGAAAAATTTACTGTATCAGTGCTTTTATGTCACAAGAATGAATTGAATTCGTACCCTTTAGTGCAAACAACAATAGACAGAGTGGTAACCTAGTGGAAAACAAATAGACGCCCCGTCCCTTTTGGGGATTCAGAGAGGTTCAGAAAGATGGAGCTGACGGTAGAGAGGTGGCAGATAAAAACAGGCCGAAGCAGGAAAGAATCCTGCGGTCATTTATTACCATGCCATCTTCATAGTGTTTGCTGAACCAAGGTGCAGAGTAATGATTCAGACAAATGATGTTAATAATAATAGCTGGCCCTTTGGCAAAAATGGAATACCTAGTATTGCAGCATGAGACCTAATCAGATTCTCCAAAACTTGCTTCAGACCGATAGAATTTTTTGTTACCAGGTTTTTCTGACAATTGATTTTCCTTGGATACTGTATTTTTAAAAGAAGCAAAGTGATGAGCAATTATTTTCCGTTGGGGAAAAAAAAGCCCAAGAATTTAAATATTATGATATTTAATGTATAGTTTAAAGCTAGTTTTGAAATACTGTGTTACTTCTAGTTTATTCTTGGTGGAATTTGAACTGTTAAAATCAATAGTATCTACAAGATACTTCTAGTAATCATGCATCACATTTAGAAACTTTCTGGAGTTCGTTATCTTTGTTTTTTACATAATCAACAAAGAATTCACCTTATTTATTGGAAGTGAATAATAGCAAGTATGCTTTGCAGTATTTTTTGTTGCACACAGAGTATCACTGGTAAAAGTGAGCTCCACATGAAGCCTAGCTATGAATTTTAAACAAGGGGTAGTTGTTAGTACTGCTGATCTGATTAATTGCTTTGATATGTTGCTAGGTATTTCTACATAAAAGAACATTTTCACCCAAAAAGGCTTACTAGCCATTTTGTACTGTTCAGATATGACATGGTTGTGTTGTTCTTTTTAATAATACCTGCAGTTTTTAGGCATATAGGTTGCAATTATTTTTATTAGCTGCTGTTCCGTTAACAACATAACCAACATCTGTTTTAATCTAAACATCATCAGACTTATTAATTAGGTACATTTTGGCATCAATTTATCACACGTGCTTTGACACTTTTGATACTTGAAGCATAAGCTATTATGTGTAATGAAAAAAAAATAAGTATGATTTGGAGTCAGTGTTATACATCATCTGTAGGGGACAATTATGTTGGCATGTGGGAGGTTAATGTACACACTCTAGATTCCTTTGCTTGATTTGCTGTTTTCTTCTTCATAACTCTAGGTAAACAGTTTGTGCTGCCATTTAATGCACAGGTTAAGTGTAGTTGCAGGCTATTATACATCATTAGAGTAAGTAATATTCAGCTGTGGAAGAAAGATGGAAGCTTTTCACTTGTAGCCACTTGGACATTTCATTTTTCATCTAGTATGCCACTGCAAAAATTAGTTGTGGCAGGCCTGATGTAATTTATAGCCTGGTACCCTGAAATTAAGCAATGAATCACACCATTTTGGCTGATTAGAGTTAATGCATTTTTCCCGATGACATATTTTGTAAAACAATGCAGTTTATTCTAAACTTTGCCTTATCAGACCTAGTCATTTCTCACGTCAACCTGTGCAATGGATTGTACCATGTACAGTGCACTCTATCACCAGATTTCTTTTGGTATTGTACTGTAGTTATCATCCAGTTTAAAGGGACAGCCTTCCCTTTCCTTCCTGATTTTCTCACTAGAAAACATCAACTTTCCTCTCCTTCCGTCCTCCCCCTCCATTCTCCAACCAGACAATTCATAAGCAAAACACAGAATAACGCAATTCAATGCAGCTTGATTGAAAGTGCAGGGTGTAATGATCAAGTGAGTAGAGACCATTGGATTGTGCCTCAGGCCTTCGCACTCCGGATCTGGTCAATAACAAATTTATTACTAATCAAATCCAATAAATACAAAACACCATACATTTATTTTTATTTGGCACGTAGCTGGTCACAGAATAATAATAAAACAGGTAAGTCAGGGACTGCCTTTCAGAAGAATGTGCTGTAGCCGATGCGTACTGCTCTTAAAGCTCCTGTACATTACAAGCAGACAGTCGGGCCCCAAGAAGCCTTGTTGTGTACGTGTGATTACCAGTGGGCACTGTGTCCCACTTGCCTGTGGAATATATTAACGATGCCAGCTCTTGAGTTTGGAGAATTCTGTTAGCCGAGATACTTTGTGATAGGGAGAGGTATCACTGCAGAACAGGATCTGTAGGTATTAGTGTCAAGAAGAATAATGTCTTCCTTGCCCTTTCTCCTGGGTTATTGCATGGGTTATACAAAGACTGGGATGAGTTAATAGAAAACAAAGAAACTAAAGGTGCGTGGGGAGGGGAGCAGAATCAACAACATAGCTGAGACATGTGAATTTTACTGTTGCCAAAAATAACGTGCGACTGTTCTTTCCCCCCAAAGCACTAACATGCATAAGAGCACATGACATAATCATTGCAGGCATCTTACACCATGTTAAACCGACACGGACAAACAGTGCATAGCTAATGTAAAGCTGACATTCAGTATCCAGGATTTTTGTGTATTCAGATATTTTTTTATAAGTGTGTGCATGAAATTTAGCTAAAACTTCTCGATGCTGCAATTTGTTACACAGACACATTATGAATTACAAAGAGTATGCCAAAGATACAACCTGAATAAAATAATTGGGAATCTTTAGTGATACGAAAAGTGGCGTTTATGGAGCTTGAAAGTCAGGTAGTAAAAAAATTCCTTCTTTCTTAGCTGCTGGAGTCCCTGTGTTTTTGAATGGCTTATGGAAAAACCCAGAAACAGTCTGCAACATGTAGGAGAAAAAGGCAGCACACCTGCAGGACTCCAGCCTACCTTGTTCACACCCAAGATAGGAGAAAATGATTTATTATCTGTCCCTTGAATTTCTCTGAGCGTTCTGTCTAAACTTTAAAAGCAGATTACATTTGCGATTAAACCTTAACAAATGTTGTTTTAACTAGACTGCAATATATGTTATTGACAACAAGCTTTTTTCCCCCCTGAAAATAACATTGGTGCTTAGGCATGCAATTTACAAAAATGACAAGGAAGGGTGGTACTTTTCCCAAGGTGAATGTGAGTTGACTGATTAGCTGGTATTTTAACTTAGATTCTTGCAAATTACAGACATAAGAAACCCTGCAATTTATATGTACTTTAGAAGTGAAAGCTTTAATCCCATGATTCATGAAAGTAAAGTGGTAATAATTTAAGTACCATATTTTATTTATCCCTCAGAGTTGTCAGCTGATACCAGAAGTATTCTCACTATTTTTGGGTTGCTGCCTTTGGCCACCTAATTGCTTCTTAGGAAGTAAGAGGGAAATTGCTTATATAACTGCATGGATTGTCTTTGGCAACGTCAAGCCAAGGCATCAATCAGTCCATCTGGGTAAAATCACAAGCTGACTCCGATATTGCTAAATATTTATACTGTCAAATACACACAGACATCCAGATGAAAAGAGGCATTCATTAGGAATGCTCCAGCTTGTCAGTTTAAAGATGTAGATTAGAGCAAAACCTCCCACTATGGTACTGAGTGCTCAGGAAAAGTCTATATTTAGCCATTCTGAGCAATAAATATCATCATATTGCCTCATTTAGGTAAATAGAGAATAAATATTGTCAAGATGATCTAGAGATAATGTAAACAGATCCCTGTTCAGAGTCTGTGTTACTAGGGTAAATTCCAGGACATTGGTGTGCTGCTGATGCTTTTTGGTTTAACCCTTTTTCTTAATCGCATTCCCCTCCCCTTTACAGTAAGATTTTTCCTTGCAGATGAGAAGGGAAGGGGGGGAAGTAAAAGGTAAGGTGGGGTTTCATTTTAAACGAAAGGTGATTTCAAATTCTAACTGAGTTATTACATTAATTAGTAGTTTTGCTCTAATATTTTCTTGGCACTGCTAACGGCGGCTGCTGCTGCTGGAAAATACAGATATCTGTAGCAACACTGAAGCTCATTCCAGAGTTTAACACAGGAACTGACAAAGCCCATCAGTCAGAAGAACATCACAGCTCTGAGGTTAAGACATGATTTCAAGAGTACACCCAGTTAAGACTCATAGTGGAATTTCTTTTATAGCACATTTTTTTCTGTGATGAGGCATATTGCAAGAATAAGCGATGAAGGATCAGTACTTCGACGAGAATTAAGTTACTGTCCTGCTTCGAAGTGGGTGGCTTGTCCTGACAAATTAAGAGTAAAATTTGTTCACTATATTGTATACACAAAAAAGATAGCAGAAGGATTTTTTTACCTTCTGGGGAAGGCCTGTGCCTCCCTCTGTAGAATTGGCACCTTGGAAGTTACATACAAGGAGAGTGGTGACTGACGTCAAAGTTTTCGTTAATTACACTAGATGATTTTTTAGATTAATAATTAACATCTCTCTTTATAACTAAATATCTGTAATTAATCAGCAAATCATAATGTGGAGACTAATTAACTTCAAACTTAAATCTTAAAAGAAAATCCATATTACTATCCAGCATCATTAATTACTCTAGCAATCAAAGTTATCCCTCATGGGATTTGACATAAAGCTTTGTAGGTTTATAAACCAAGCTANAAAAAAAAAAAAAATTTGAAAGCAGCTTCAAATAGCATTATAGATAACTAAAGTATTAGATTGGAAATTTAAACAAGTTTTCATTTTGTCTGTATTACATTATCAATAATCCACTCACTGACACTGGGTAAGTAACTAAGAGAGTACGCTTCCCTTCTCACCATGTGTATGCAGTTTTTTGTTGTTGTGTTTTGTTTTTTTTTTTCCTTTCGGAGTTACAGCAGTGATTTCTGTCAGAAGATTAATTTGTCAGTGTCTTTGAAAAATATCCCACATTTTCCGGTAGTTTTTGCTGTGGTGCTATCCATGCTAGTTAGCTGTTTAAGAAATGAATTTGCAGCCGTTTATGTCCTGGCATTATTCACAAGAAAATACCAAAAAAAAAATGGGTTGAGCTTTAAGATACAGAGAAATCTTTAGTTGTTGATTAGTCAGTGTTCAAGTGAAAAAAAGGATAAAGTAGGGCTGTTATGCAAAAAAAAAAAAAAACCTCACCCCAAACAAATCTTACTTTAATTAGCATGGACATCACAACTAGAAAGATTTGGAATGTGTTCATTTTAATTTTTAATAAACAGGGAAGCCAATAATACCACTGTAGCAAACTGAAATCCCTTAGCTGTTTTTCATTTAGAAAGTTAGGAGTTAAAATTGTGTCTAAAATCCACATTTCAATTATTTTATCACCTAATCTTCCAAGTACGCACATCCGATACTGTTCTTTTGTGTGGCAGCTGTAAAAATCGTAAGCAATTTTTACTGTCAAGAAAACTCTGAATAAATAGAGGCTGTTAACTTAGGCAGATATCTGAGGTTATTTGGTGGCAATCAAGAACTCACAGCACTTCAACTAATGGGTTATGATCAGAAACTGTTCCTAATAGCCAGCTAGACGGATCTGAATATGAAGATTTCTATAATTTTGTTGTCAGCTTGTGATGTACTCTAGTGCTAATTATTTGGAACAATTATGTTTTCCTAATAACAAAAGAAGAAGCAGTGAATTAAGCAGGCTTACCTTCAGATCTTTAGATAACAGTTTAAATGCACTTGCCATTAAGAAATAACATTTCTTTTTCCTGTATGGAACCCTAATTATTGAAGATGCTTGTCTTTTAAAATCTACTTCTTCTACTTCTTTTAAGCATGTTCAATGTGTCAGTTTACACTGATGACTTCAGTAACTAGTATTTTCTCAGTCTTAGGTTTATGCCTGTACCTCCCATAGACTGCTTACTTCATTTGGTTATTCAAAAACCATAATTAGTGCAGTAATTAACATGTGGATCCTTCAAAGGAAGACTGTTAGAATCATGGGACGTCTCTCATCATTCTTACTGATGTATAGATGATAAAAAGACTTAGGTTGAGGTGACAACAGGATTTGTATTACTGCACATTATCTAAGCTGCGGGGAAATTCAGACAGAACCGTGGTCCGTGGAGTCTTTCCTTTTGAAAAAAGTAATTATCCACACTGTTTCTATAATGTAACTAGGTGTTATCCTGCATTTGCAGCTGTCAAATCATTTGTTTCAAAACCATTATTTTATACCTTATGAATACCTGGAAGTTTGGGGTTTTGCACATTATCTTTTAACCGATTACAGAAGTGGGGTGCAGCAAGTGCAGCAATAAACCCAACAATAATAGTAATTTATATACGCATAACAGATTCCTTCTTGACAGTTGATTTCAGAGATGTTTATGGTAATGTTAAGTTGATACAGTCATAAGATTACATCCATAAAGAAAAGGCCCAATTTAATTTTATTTATTTTCCCCGGAGAAAATGTATTTGTTTGTTTGTTTGTTTGTTTAAGATTTCAGATAAGCTGAATCTGTTGCATTTTCAAGCCATAGTAAATCAGTTGTTGGTATTTGAGTCTCTGTATGGCTCATATAAATGTATTCCAGTATTTCTCTGAGATGCTTATAGCTGATGTCTTCAGCTTCGGTATACAATGTTTTAAATTAGCGCATTAAGGAAATTCACATTCTTTCATTCAGCCTTTAACTTTCTGTAAGTAGTGATCCTCTTTTTCACATTCACTGACATATGCCAGAAAAATTCAGTATTTTACCCTACAGGCAGCCCATGGGACTGGGATAAAATGGCCTCTATACATAGGGTATGACTTTATTTGCTAAAGAGGTTATTTGAAAAAGCCCTTAGGGTACTGCTGCCCTTTTGTCCCTCAAACTAGTAGGGGGAAAAATATAAAAGAAACTACACAGTAATCCCTTGTAGACAGGTGACCTTAAGCCAATTCCATACTGTAAGGTTTATTTCCATTTAAACTAAAAACAGACAAAGAAAAAAAAAGCAAATTGCAGGTTTAATCTGTTGCAGAAACATTGCAATATTTTTTCTGTAAATGAATATCAAATACAGATAAGTTTTACTGCAAATTCATTAAATTTAGGATTGTTCTATATAATTTAAGTTAATGTTCTATAGACAATGTGTCTTATATTCTAGCAAAAAGACCATCTGAGGACTGATAGAAATAAACATGGCCCTTTTTTATTTCAGGTAACCTGTTCAGGATTTTACTTGCCTTACTAGTGTTTAAATCCTGAAAGTACAGCCAAGCCTAATTAAGCAAACGTATATAAACCTTCTAATTCCAATAGCAGTATTAACATACTAAAAATTAGTCCACATCGGGACCCACTGGAAAAAACAGCAGTCACATTTGTCCTTTGAAGTTCTTTTTCCTGTCCTTCTTAGAGTTGACTGTTGATTGAAGTTAACAGACCTACAGTCAGACTAGATCAGAGTTATCACAGGGTCATGGTCCCACTGCAGGCGTACCGTTTTGTGGTGGTGTGTTTGGTGTTTAAACCTGTGTTCATCCACGAGAGTTTTACAAAGAAAGCCACCATATTACTCTTTATGTGGTGCGGCCAGCTATTGTTAAACAAGTGCCATCCCGATTAGATACTGCTTTTCAATAAGCGGTCTTCAAAATACTATTATAAATTACGAACAGGAGCTCTGGACCCACTTCAGGATAGCCTCTAATAAGTCACAGGTGTGACATCACTGAGCACTGTAATTAATCGGTGTTATGCCACTCCCTTGACTTATGAGTTTTTCAGAGGCTTTTAATTACTGTTGAGTTTAAGCCATTCTGGCAGAATTTTGAAGGACCTCCGGTGGCAGCCTGTTCTGAATGAAGCTGTTGAGCGACATTTGGAAAAAAGAGCCACTCTGGTGGCTGAAGGAAAATGTTTCAGCCGTTCTTCACGCCTGGTAGTCTAGAGGGAGGTTAAAGGAAACAGCTTCTGTCGACTGCTGCAGGCACTTAGTTACTGTGTTCCCTTTCTGCATCTGGGGAGGAGCCGTAAAAATTGTGGTCAAATCCATATATTATATAAAATAAAAGAGAGAAAAACATCTGAAAAGCCAAGAATGGCTTGAAGGGTTATCATGATGTCATCAACCTGATTTTAGATATAGAAAAGCCACTGTTTTGCACATGAGTGCAGACTTCATGTGACTGATAGAGTAAATAGAAAGGAAGAAATGCCATCATTTATCACCTATCAAGAGTAAGGTATAAATGATCACCAGTTAATCAGCATTTGAAACAGTATTCTTTAGTTTCAGTGCCAAAATCTGATAGTAGAGGAAGAATTTCACCCCTTGTACACACATGGGCACACACGCCAGAATGCACACATCATGATATTAAGTTAACTCAGGTGTAAAGCTTTGTTCTCTAAACAGCTGAAGCTTCATGTCATTGTTTATAAGCACAAAACACACATATTTCTCCATATGTTGGCACCATATTGGTGTTATCACCGTAGCATCCCCTCCTCTTCAGATGATCTTTTGTTATAACATTTATTTTTGTGAGGCAAATAAAATATAGTAAATGTAAACCAATTATTTAACCAAATTACTTTGATCATGGGAAACTGACAATTAGTGTTATAGCTTCTCAGCAGTGAAATCCACACAATAGAGCAGACTGTGATATTCTGTACTGCAGTGTAAGTTGATGTAGTGCATTTATCTTGTGTAGCAAGCTGTGAGAGAGGAGGAGAAAAGTGCGGGAGATGAGTGAAGTCCATCTTGATGAACTATTATTCTGTATCTGTGCTTTGTGTTGTACGTTGTTTAGTTTTCCTAATTGATTGTTAATATATTGGGACAGCTCTTCACAGAAACCTTGATGACTGATGTCAACACGTGAAGCATATACACATGGGTACGAGATGATCAGCTAATCAATGAATGTGTTAGAGACTTGCCAAACTACCATTTGTAATTTTGATTTCTAGTAAATGTGGATGACGAACAAGTTAGTTCAGTTACCTATAATGATTACCCACTTTAATAGTTCTACCTTTCGCATATGGATTGGTGGGGGGAAAAGTATTAAAATTATATGCACCGGTACACCCACATGATTTGAGTTTATTCTCAAAGCTTGAATGCATCAGCCCTTCCATGAAATAGCTGTGAGTTAGGAGAGCATTCTGGGTATTGTCATGCAAATGAGGCCACCAAACATACCACTTTGCTTCAAAATTGCTCTGCAGTGACAAGTAGCTTTTAAAACTGGAGCAGGGTTTTCCAAGCTAAGTGGGCAACCCGATATATCCTCTGAGATCCACTTTCTAAAATAAGTGCCTATATACGAAATTGTAATTCCACATCTGAGTGCTCAGATTGGCACTTGCTACATACCCCGTACATCTCATTCTAATGCAGATTAAGGTGTTCCTTTATGCTTGAGTATTGTGTTTCTCCTACATTCATACAATGAAAAAAAAAACCTGGAAGATGGATGTAGCACTGAGAAGTTGAGTTTGATCTGGTATTCAGCAAGTCTTAAAGCCAAGGTTTTGTGATATAGCACCTCAACCAGTACAAATTTTAATTAATGCTCCAGCAGCTTCTCAGCAGCACTCAAGAACTTAGCCAACAGGTCGTGAGGAAAAAAGAAGTCTTCATCTGCCTCATGGTTCACAGAAAATATCCAAAGCTAATAATCAGAAGCGATGTTAGTCTAGTTTCAGGACCAGTTTCAGAACTGATAAGAAAATATGACAGATGTTTCTCTCTCTTTGTAACAAAGCAAGTCCATCCCAAAAATTTCTGTTGACTGCGCTCATGAAAAAGGGTGTGGAAGAGCAACAGACTTAAACACAGTGACTATCCCAGGCAATAGTGGACTAGGTAGCTTTTAACCAGCATCCTAATGCCAGCTGGAAGCCAGGATGGATCTCAGAGCATTGGCGTTAAATGACTAAGAATGAGCAGAATCCCGATTTTTTTGTTTGTTTGTTTTAATCCAAGACTGTATGAATCACATTGTGAATCAATGGGAATTTTGTCCATGTCCTGAATGTGGCCACGATTTTACTCTTAACCTCTGACCCGTACTGTTCCATGTGCCGTGCACTGGAGGTAACAAAGCCATAGGGCTGTCATTGGAATGGAAGTCCTGGATCTGCTGGCCAGGTAAGGATTTATAAAAGCTGATGGAGACAGTGGGTACTGGATTGCTGCAATGCTAGAACAGTGGGCCTTCTCAAACCCCCTGTGTCCCAGCATCAGCTACGTTGTCAATGTGGTGTTGCATGTTGCCTCATAAAATGGTCTTTTAAATACAGAGTTGATTAATTTGACGCATTCATATTAGAAAATGTAGATCTTTAGGACTGCATGGCTAGTTAGATCTTTTCCTTCATGCATTTCTGTCTTCAGAAATAGGAGCTTTCCTGGGATGACTGATTAAAGTTATAGAGAGGGTTGTTTTCACAGTTGGGCTTTCTGGGGTTTGTTGCATATTTAGGTGGTACCTGAACTCTACAAACCAAATTGTCCTCAGAACATCCCAACATCTAAACATTTTGGTTTAAAATACTTAATGTTGGTGTGAATAGATTAAAAAAAAAGAAAAAGAGAAAGAAAAATAATAATTTTGCATAAGAGCTATTGCAGTTGCTGTTAATTTTTTTTGTATTGTGTTAGCTACTTTATCTCCCAGCCTCTTTTGGAGATGTTATTTCAGTAAAACTTGGTATTACATTTCCAATTATTCCTTTTATTAGAAGTGCTATTTATACACAAATTGGAGCAGATCATGATGCAGCAAAGAACTTTTTATACTGCATAGACTGTGCAGCAAAATAGTGCGTTATCAGCACTACATGCCTCGGTGAGGAATGTTTTGCTGTTTTAAATCTCATCATTGTGAGAAGAATTTAGTACCCAGACACAAAGATTTTACTCAAAACTTTTGAGCTAGATAGACTGTTCTCATCTAACTGAAAATTAAAACCTGTTCATGATAATTAGACAAGAGGGGATTAACGGAAGACCCACACGATATGTACTGTTTAGATGCAACTCTGTATTAGCTAGAACATGGCTGCATTCATTTTTGCTGGCTTGCTGTTGGACAATCCCAGAAATAATTGGCAATCCATTGCCCTCCTGCACTTAAACACCTTGTCTACAAACATGATGCGAAGTGACGGTGGTTGGGGTCTCATAAAAATGAAGCACGTGGTGTGACAGACCCATCTGTGCCAGCTTTATAAAACAAAAGTGCCCAATTTTATCATCATTGCCTTTTGTTCTGCACAATGCTATTCACGCGGTGGTTTTATGAACGCTTGCCGGTGGAGTCTGTGAGCCTCAATTTATCTGACTGCGTCCTCTCCTGTGCTGTCTGTTCTCAATTGCACTGCTAGCTTCCCTGCCCCCACGGTTTCCTCACCTTACCCGGCCTTCTTCTCCCCAGACAAACCCGAGGTAGAACCTCCTAGCAATTTTCCAAGGTTCTGGGCTCAAAGACTAAACTAATTTGTTTTTGAATTGCAGATCAAACATAAACTGCAAAGAAGCATTTAATCAGTTAGGAGAAGCAAGGGTATGGCTTGTTTAAGTCCCAGAATCCATAAACCTGTAATGATTTTATTATATTGGTGTCAGTTTTCATTATTTTCATGAATGGGTATTCCCTGCTTAATGCACGATATTTGCATCTGATGAACCAACAAGTTTAAACATGGTTTGTTTTAATGCTTTGTGAATTTGCATTCAAATTCATCAGGAGTAATTCTATTTGAAATCACACAGGGCTAAACACGGTGGTTGTAAATCCATTGGAATTGAGATGCCAGAATCAGCCCATTAATCTACAAATCTACAATATAATTTTTGTATGGTTGATGGGCTTTTGTTCTGTTTTTTCGTGATGAGGCAAAGGGGATACCAAGTGCGTGTGTGGGAGGGGAAGTGTTCGGGGAGGTTGTGATAAATTGACCAAGAGGGAGTGTATCTTTGTTATGGAAACGGGCCTGTGAAAGGAACATACGAAAGGCCAGAGACCATGGTTTGAGCATGTCTGTCGCTGCCAGTTGAGGTAGTTGCACGAGGCGAATGGAAGTCTCTCCAATAAGCAGGTTTCCTAATATTTCGGACGATGGAGGTTGTCGTCAGCACCTACCATTTGGTCTGCAGAGTCTCAAAGTTCACCCAGAGCTTGGAGCAGCGCTATGGCCTGCATTTAGTATTTTAGCTCCTCTTGCTAAACACTCTGTTAGCTTGGATTTTTCTGTGGTCTCTTGTTAAAAAGGAAACGAATAAATGCAGCAAGGTTTACCTCCAACAGAAACAGGGTCATTTTGGAAGGTGTGGAGGGGGCTATATTATATAGCAAACATTGCTTCATTTCTTTATGGCTCCAGAAGAAATCTGTATTTCTTTCAGTGCCTAGAGAATCTTTTTCATTTCTGTGTTCTGAAATAGACTGAATTGTCTGAAACGAAGATGTTTCTTTAGGCTGATAGTTACCAGATTTGAAGGTGTATATATCATTGTCTGAGAGTGCAAAACCAGGTATGTGTGAGAGGCCTTATTCTGTGAGAAGAAAGGTTTATCAGCAACATTTTCGTCACTACACATTCTTCTTAAATGTAACATTGAAGTTTTTTTGATGAAACTACAAAAATATATAGTTATACATAACGTACTTTAGCCTTTTAAAAGGGATGTCTGTCTTCATTTATTTGAATAGGTGATAATTCAAAATGAAATTCAGCTGATACTTTTGAACGTGTTCATACAGTCATTTTACTTACTTAGAATCAGGCTGAAATCAGTCTGAGAGAGATATATTTGGCCGGGGGCAAAAGTGATTTTTTAGCTAACTTTGTTACTGCCTTTCTCTGGGAACATGCAGTGCTGGTTTGGCCCTTGTAAAGCAGAAATTAAAGAGTCTAAGCCCCTGTTTTGAATATGTCATAGGCTGAGGCTACCTGAGGGTCCAACTTAGAAAAGCATTTAAGCCTATGCTTAGCATTAGCTATATGCTTAATTCCCGGAAGCCTAACTACAGGCCCCTTCTCATGCACTTGCAAGAATCACGATGATCGGGAAGTCTACCATCTGACATCTGTGAAATGAGCTGGTAGACTTGAGTCTTTTTCATAATGAACCAGTTTCCATCTCATAAAATTCTGTAATTGCAGATGGTATCATTGGACACCTATGACAATCTCAGCAGAGATTGCAGCCCGGCATTCCTCATTATAGGATACATGGACACTGAACTCCTCTCTACTCATGAACATGGGGTTGATTCATTGACAGGGCATTATCAGGAAAATTGCAATGATGTGACTAGTGCTTCACTGTGGGTAAATGGAGTACCTCAACTCTTGGAATTGACAATAGGCTCTTCTAAGAAATGATAATGCTGTGATTAAGACATAAAGCTGGGACTCAATACATGGGAATTCTTGTGTGACCCTGGCAACACACTTTTGGTTGTTTTTCACTTGTCTGACTGAAAAGTTGGAATAATGCTTTTTCATTTTATGGTATTATGTGGTGATAAGTGTATTACTAATTGTGAGCAATTCAGGAGCTCCAGTTTTAGAGGAACATGGTTAGGTAAATGCCATTAGATTTTAAATGTGTTCTGTTCGGTTCGCATTTGCATGTGCTTGTGCCTTACACTAGTGGAAAGCAGGCCAATTTTATTTTGCTTCCTAATTCTGCGTTGAGGAAATCAGCTTTAGTCACAGAAACCTAAAAATCTTGCATAAAATTCACTCTATTGTGAAAAGAAGATCCTAAAAAAATATGTGGAAGAAGAAATACATTAATTTTGGACTTCTTTTATCTTATTCTTTTAGGTACTGATGTAATTTTTGTTCTGCCTGTACATTTTAATATGTGTATTTTCTTTTTATAAAGAAAATAATCTCATTCAAATAGCTTTAGATTTCTTTTGTTTCAGTAGAAGCACCTGAATAATGTTTTAAGGGTAGGTACTTGGAGACACACTGAAAGAAATGGTGAACTTCATAGGGTTTTGGAGCACTGGGACATATACCAAAAGATATAACTATGAAATCTCCAAGTAAGCCCTACCTGGGACTCATAGCAGCTATTTCCACCTGCGATGCCATGGACTGCTCAGAAGCTCTTTAATATGCACATCTTTGAAATGACGGACCACTATGAGTCCTCCTGCATGTTTTGTCTGTTATGTGCCAGAAGTTAGGAGGCTGTTGGTTCACTAAACTACAGTAGCTGGAAAAAGAGTAAAAAGTATTTAAAAAAATGTTATCTGAAATAAGAAGCCTTTAACATAAGCGTCAGCAGGACCTGTTAGTTTCTCAGTGATTTTGAAAGTTAGGTTTCCCGGGTATCTAGCTGTGGGCTTCTGGTTTTTTTTTGGTGGGGATGTTGTCCGGTCTCTGTCTTGTGGCATATCACAAGCTTTACTGCTTTCACAAAAATGGTCATAACTTCCTCTGAAATTTTGTCTACTGCACTGAAAAATGTGAACTACATTCCAGCAATAGTAAAAGTGCTTGGGGTCCACTTACGTTACCACTAATGATGCTGTAGCAGGTCCTATATAACAGCAGAATAAGAAGTGCATTCACTGCACTGTGCATCATGCTACAGACAAGTATACTGGGAACCATGGTGTTTTTAAACCTCTTGGCATCATTAAATTAACATGCTTTTAAGCATTATTTGGCTTCAGTTGTAGACAGATATATGTAATAAATCTTTGAACAAGTGCTATCAGAAGTAAGAGCTAAGTGGCATTTAAAATATATTAGAAAAATGTGATCACTAATAAGTTTTAAAATATTCCCTCTCTTTCTGGTCTAAATTGGGTCTCAGGAAGGAAAAAATAAGAAGAGCTAATGAAATGACCTGACAGAGTGGCGGGGTTTGTTTACTAGGCCATATTTGAATGGGATTCATGCTTCATCTGATTGACAGTCATTGCAAATTCTTTGGCTTTTTAAGACTTAAGGCGCCACAGTCTTGGGTGAACTTTAGTTCAGAATGGAGTTGTTTACAAAAGTTAACTAAGTAGTTACTGCAGAATTGCATGCTATGTTTCACTGAACTGCTTGGAAATGGTATGGATTTGCAGTACAAATGGTGATGAATCGAGTTAAATCATATTCTAACTACTGTGCAGTCAATTAATTCCATTCGGGAGCTTCGTCGCCCTGGCACCTGGAATTGGACAAGGTAGCTGAATTGGCTTTCCATTGCTCACCGTGTACAAATGTCTTCCCGTGGTATGGCATGAATGTTCTAGTGTTTCATCAAAATCAGATTATGCTGATCCAAAAGGGACAAAAATTTTCCTCCCCCTTCAACATTTGTAGAACATGTCACCAGAATACGTGCACTTAAACCTTCAATATTTCCATGCAAGTCAGCCTTCTAAGCTTTCTTCTTTCACTATTCTGAATATTCCTTAATCAAGATCTCTCCCCTAGCGAGGTCAAGACATAATTCTGTGGTATCTGTACCAGAACAATTTGCAGCAGACGCGCCTTTGAATGTGCAATTAAAAATTGCTTTGGCCTGTTTTCTTTTCCTGTTTTACATTTTCATAAACTCACATGTAATTTGATGAACACTGTAATTCTTTAAATTTCTTCAGCATTACAGTTCTCAAGGGACTTCTCTCTCATTGAATGTCATTTTTGCATATTTACTTTCTCCACAAGTGCTAGTATGCGGTAGCACAAGTTGAATCTTGCATTGTTATTTTTTTATTTACTTATGTTACATCCTGTTTTTCTTTGTAGTGATGTTAACACTTCCTCCCAATTTAGTATTAACTCCGTATGCCCTCTGAAAGCTGTTGATTTCTACCTCTAGCTAACCAACAATTTCGGTAGTCTTGTCGACAGAGTAGTGTGAAAATTATTCAGATCTTGAAAGCACAACTTTGCAGCTGAGTGGAAAGAACTCGAGTGAGGAGCTTCTGAGCAGAGCTGTGGTGCCGCCGTTCATGTTGCACTCCCCCTGCAGCCCTGGCACACACACTGTCTTAGCAATTCCTGCATCGGTAGTGCTCAGCGGTGGCTCAGAAAGCACCACCTTTGGTGTCTTCTGTCTTGTTTTATCTACATACAGCCTAGTGCCTTCCAACGCTGGAAGTGGAAGACAGCTCATTTAAGTACTACTGTATCAGTAGCACTGAAAATACATTTCTGTCAGCAGAAGGGTCAATTATATGAACAGCTCTTCCTTTGAAGATATGCTGGAAACATGCTGCTTCCATCCTTCACCAGAGGTGAATCATGAAAAGAAGACTTTGTCACAAACTCGACCCTTGAAAGTGGTATAAAAGAGTTACCCATCTCTCCAGCCCCTACTCCCCATCCCACCTCCCAGGACCAGCATGTACCCTGCTTCACGCTTCCGAAGTAATCTTAGCGTTACTGCTAAGGCTGTGACACTCTCAGCTGAAAAATCAGCATCATTTCCAACGATCATAATTTGAGGCATGATAAGCCTTGATGCCTCGGGAGGAGTGAGGGGCCAGCAGAGGGGAAAGCTTCTGCCTTACACCTGGACTACCTATAACCAGCCCAGTTCCCTCCTTCTCAGAAGTCCTTGGATCCCTTGCACTGAGACTGACTTTTGAGGTGGGAAATCTGTTTGTCAGAAGCTCAGGAACCACGTTCATAATTAATTCACCTTTGTCTCATGCCACGTACCAGTTTGAGGACAGCTGCACTGGTGGTTGATCAGATGTCGTGGTTACACGTGTAAGGCTGAAGCGTCTAATCGGTTGTTTTTTCAAAACACAGGTTGGCATGACCTACAGCTTTCAGAGTAAGCGATCGTAGTGCTCATTTCCAGCTGTAGATCTATTGCAAAAATCACAGAATCACAGAATGGTAGGGGTTGGAAGGGACCTCTGGAGATCATCTAGTCCAACCCCCCTGCCAGAGCAGGGTCACCTAGAGCAGGTTGCACAGGAACGCGTCCAGGTGGGTTTTGAATGTCTCCAGAGATGGAGACTCCCCCACCTCTCTGGGCAGCCTGTTCCAGTGCTCTGCCACCCTCAAAGGAAAGAAGTTCCTCCTCATGTCTAGGTGGAACTTCCTATGCTCAAGTTTGTGCCCATTACCTCTTGTCCTGTCAGTGGCCACCACTGGAAAGAGCCTGTCCCCATCCTCCTGAACACCCATCCTTTAAGTATTTATAAGCGTTGCTAAGATCCCCCCTCAGTCTTCTTTTTTCCAGACTGAAGAGACCCAAATCCTTCAGCCTTTCTTCATAAGAGAGGTGTTCCAGTCCCCTAATCATCTTGGTAGCCCTTTGCTGCGCGCTGCAGCAAGTATATATATATGTGTGTGTGTATATATATATAAAAAAATATATAAAAATATTATGTCACTGGCGTTACATTTGATGTTGTAAAAGCAAAGAAATAGATCTTTCTCCACTGAAAACTGTTCCAAGTTAAAACCATAAAACCCCCTCCCGTTGTTTTCTTCTGAAACTGGTTGTAGTGCTCGTTTCTCACTGTACCAGCCTCTACCATTTGACCAGATGTCACTCCTCCAGGTTTCTTTCCTATATTCCCAAGCAGGAAAATACCAACTGTATGTCAATGTCCAGATAAAAAGCTGCAAAATTAAGTTATGAAGCTCGCCCTTTTTAGGAAAATTAACTGATCTCATGGTGGCCCAGCATAGCTCCTTCTTCCTGACAGTTTATTACTTCTAATCATATGAATCAGGACTCATTCCAGTATGATTTTGATGAAGTCTGCAAAAGAGAGCACACTCATCTCCTCCAATGCTTTGGCTATCGAAACAGAATATTTTTTTTTTCTGGTAAGATACCATATTAATTGCTTTACTTATTAGATGAGCATTAGCTTTTGATATAACCCGTCCCGTAGACTCCTGACACATTGCACGCTGAGAAGTCCTGTCCTTGAAGTTACTATATAGTGCACAATGATCAGAACTTACCGCTGATGTTTTGTTAGCGTTTACCAGCAACGTTTTGGCAGAGGGTGACCTCTAGTACTCTCTCTAAACATTTTCAATTTACAGACTCAAGAATTTTTGCTGTCTTCGCCTCTTGTTCTTTTGAAGAGGTCAGCCCTTTACGAATTTGCCACAAGAAAGAAGTTTGAGATGCCCTATACACTTAAATAGCTTAGTAAGAATATAGCCACAGTGAACACACAACATACAATTCATTTTAATATTTATAGAAGAAATTCACATTGTTTTAAGTGTACACAAGCAGCTGCTGTCATTTGGCTATGAGCAGATGCTAGACCTCCGAAAGCTTCGCTGATAATTAAAATACTAACAGTTAGTGTTTTACCCCAGCTGCAGGTTCTGTTTACTGTAAATTTGATTTTAATGGTGCCTCTGTGCAGTTATTGAAGAGAGGTTTGTTTTCTACTATACATACAAAAGTGTCTACAATGAAGACAAATGGTTATTTCCCATAATTTACTCTGGAAAGATATGAATGTACACTGTAACACAGTTGAATTTATAAATGAAATACAGATATGACTATCACATTGGAAATGGTAGTTTCCGCTATCTTAACTAACAAAGAGAACTAGGGAAACTTACTATTTCTAATTATTCCTGAGTATTCCCCCTAAAAACTGCTGTGCTTTTCAAATGGGTTGAGATGTGCCCTCGAGCAAAGAACAGGTGCCCCTTTTTACTGAATGGGTGCATAAATCAGAATTAATAAATCCAGGAAGTCACAATACTCCTATTTGATAGGTATGCAGAAGAATATAATTTCTGCTTGATCATCTAACAACATGATGTTTTATTTTAGGTATCCCTTACAAGTGTCTGTTCTCTTTAGTGCATATACGTACATCAAACGTTAGGGAAGGCTAGCCGCTTTCAGAATTGTTAATCCCAAGGGCCTCATTATGCAAACACAATGCATAATGCAAGCTACCATGTTTAGTCCCTTTGAGACTATTGAGGCTAACTATGGCAGTAAGCAGTACTCTTGATAAATAAATGTTTATAAGACCAGGATCTAAATGTATATATTCTTGAAAAACAAAAAATCTTGCTGAGGTAATAAAGACAAAAAGGGTTTGTTTTTTTTTTTGACAAAACAGTTATTGTCTGGGATTAGATTTATTTCAGAAATCCAGATCATTTTCCTTATGAGCAGATCTTGTGGGGTTTTGCCCCTGATTTTCTCATATTAGCATTCATACTATTTTTCATATTAACTTATATGTTCTGTCTGCCCAGGGAACAGAATTCTCCAGTTTGACCAAGCACGACCAGTACCTCTTGAAATTGGGATTCTGATTTAGAAGTGCTAAAAATTCACTTTTCAGTTGCACTGCGGGGAATAAAACAGCAAAAGTGCATCTGTGTAGCATCAATGTCAGTTGTCCCCAAACCGAGGGCCAGAGCAGCCTTTGTAGTTGGACTGCCAAGAAATGTCCAGGTTGGCTATCCTCATCTCCAGCTGCTAAATTGCACTGGAAGAGGTAGCTAAAATGCTCCAAATACATTCCTAATGCTCCTTGTCCATATAGGTAATTGTTGTATATGTCACAGTGAAGTTTTTGCTCACACATAGGAATTGAGAAGACAAGCCTGCATGGGGGCAAGCAGGTAAAGTGGAAAAGTAGTTTACAAGAAAATCGGTTACTGGGCAGGTTAGGCATTTGTAAAATCTATACGTTAACACTGCACGTTTGCCATGATCAGTGGGAGTTTCGGTATGTGTATTTTTTATTTGCATAGCTTCTGTGACACTGGGCTCTATACCGTTCATTTTTGACCTTGAGAGCGGGGAAAGAGAAACTGAAATTTTTCACAGAGAAGGCCTTTTCCCAAAGGTTAATTGGACACTGGAGGGAAACTAAACCAAACCAAACAAACTGCCTAAACACCCTAGCTGAATGGCTCAGCTATTTATTTTGGTGGTTGTTTTTTCTTTCGTTTCTTTTTGTTGCTGTTGTCATAGTCCTCTAAGGTGTGGGAGGTAAAAATAACAAGCAGGAAAATCCAGGGGTTTTTTTCAAAAGAAAAAAAAAATTACAAAAATATTTCCTTTTACATTTTAAGGAAGCTAAAAGGCCATCTGCCGCTTTGTTTAAGATACCTGAAAGGTTAAAATTTCATCCTTTATTCAAGCAATTCTTAGAAGACCTTGAAGTTTCTAAACATGATTGAGTGATTAAGGACAAAGCTAGAAGCCAAGGATGTTTTGAGTTTCAGCATTGAAACATGACATTACTGGATGTTTAAGTATAAAATGAACTATCAACATTATTTGGGAATTGTTTTTGTTGTTTGATTTGGGTTTTACTGTAATAATGCACTGAAAGGAAAAAAACCTGCTGCATCGGTACCTCTTGAGATTTATGTACTTTGAGTCAATGGTGGGGTTTTTTTTTTTAAAGTCTCTTAGGGAGCTGGTCAAGTCCCCTATAGGTATATTTATTTGTATTGCTTTACAAATATTTGCTGCCTTTGAGGACGTAATAGTTCTGACAGAGCCATTTTGGGTTGCTGATTTATTTCACTTCTTGGTTTGACCCATCCTATTTTCTTTCCTTCAGCAGGAGACATGAGTGAGCCTTCATAACCTCTTATTTAGTAGCTTAACTAGCTGGTTTAGAAAATGCTGGCCCATGCATTGCTTGCACATAAAAACCTTACAAACGAGAAAGAATAATTTTTACTATGGTTAAGGGAAAGAGATCTGAAAAATGTGGCTTATTATTATGGCTTCCGAAAATCAAGGAAATCCCAAAGTTATGACATTATGCCACCATTTTTAGACCACACTTCATTAATTAAAGTAGAGATCATTACAAAAATAATAAAATTAAAAACAAAAAAGAAAAGAAAAAGGAGCAGAAACTTGGAGCTTGATCAAGGCCTAAATTGTTTCTTTATGAATTTGAACAGTGGACTTACTGTGCCGTTCAAAGTATTGTACTGCCGTGTAGACAATAACTTTTAAAATAAAAAAATCAGTTCTCATTCAAGTGATGCCCAATATAAGTTGAATTTTCTGTACCTTTTAAATTCATTGAAGGTTGTATTTAATTGAAGGAAAAGATGTTTCTTTGCATTCACATTATTTAATATTCATTGCATTTTAGTAGATACTAAATATTTGTATGTCAATAAATAACATACCTAATCACCAAAGTATGAAAAATTAAGTGTTGCTGCATAGGGTGCTATAAATCAGGCCTCTAGAACTTTTGCAGAAAGGGAAAAATAGCTGGTTTAAGCTTGCTGTGTAAATGCAGATCATTTCCGTCGTCGTAATAGATTATTTCATTTATGAGTTACTGCTTTGTCCTAAAGGTGCTCCTTGTGAAGGATGTCCTCGGCTTAGCCTCACCATGCACAACCGCTTGCTACAACTTTTGGGGAAGGCTTAGAATTCTAAAGAGGCTGCTGGCTGGGAGCAAAGTGGTGCTTTACATAGAATATTAGCCTAGACTTTCCTAACGCATTACGCATTTCTTTCTGAGACAAGTCTCCTTAATGCCATCTTTATCTGCTACACGATGCATGAAATCTACTTTCTGTTTTAGAACTGCGGCTGACCCCCGACCCCGCGAGTGGCGCCACAATGTGACCTTTCTATTGTCATCAGCTTTCATTCTCCTGAAAATTCTATGAATTTTTATTACAAGTTTTTTTAAACCAAGCTGAGGCTTCAACAAATTACTTGACACAGATGAGATGAAGTTGTTGAAGTAGTGTTAGATAAGTTTTACAGCCAGCATGTGTGCTGCTGAACAGTACAAAGCCAGTGTCCTACAATGTCATACACCAGTAACTGCTGAGCCTACTATTGGATAAATACATCATTTTATGGAACATTGATTGTTCTATAAACCCAATGGAGTATTATGCTCTATGATCAAACCATTTAGATTGTGTGTAGAGCACAGAAAATGCCATATTCAGGATGGTACTAAAAGTGCCATTTGTGTATTTTATGGATGTCATTACGGGGGAAACTTCTCTCTGTAGGCCCTGTTTACTGCAAAATTTTTTAGTCTGTAATGACATTTTTCATTCACAACGTATGCCTTCAAGAGAGGGGGCCCTTGTTTTATTTGTTTCATTCGAGTTTACTGCACAAATCCTGTACATTTTAATTAAATGTAAGCTTAACAAAAGAATAAGGTATTTATTCTGTGGGGAACAAATGATGACAGTAACAAAAGAATAAAACAGACACACAAAAGAAAGTCAGGTATTGAGTAAAAGAGAGGGAAAAAGGTACTAAGCCCTATTTGTAGTTTCCCAGAAGCACACTAAACATCAAAGCATTTCTTTTAGCCCTATTTCGGGAGTTTGTGGTCTCTGAGAATTAAAATAACCTGCGAATATGGATTTAATGTCTAAAAAATCCTGACATGTTCAAATAAAAAACTAACAGTCGCTCAGGACTCCAACTGATAAATAATGGCTCTGCTGAAATGACAGACTTCTTGGAAAGAAACCAATTCTGTGATCATTGCACCCCTAGATATGAAACACCTCTTTACAAATTGTCTGAATATGAGCTCTCGTATCATTATATTTTGTCATTTTAATGCCTATTTGTGTATCTTTTTAATTTGCAATGACATGCAATCAGCAACAAGTCCACTTTTCCTAATATTAATGTGGGCTTGTATTGCAGCTTATGCTTGCCATGTCAGCCAACACTTACCCCTTCTCTTTACCCGTTTTTAAGAGGGGGCGAGAGGCAGGCTGGATTTAGTAGGACAACATGATTTGTTGCTACATACAGTCCAATAATGTGACATGTTCCTTAAATACATAAAAATTCCTACAAATGTTGCGTTGGATAGCAGTGCTCCGTTATACAAATGCACTGTTCCAAAGTCGAAATAGCAGCTAAGCCGCAAAATACGTTGTTTTCTAAATATCCTCCCTACTTGGCTTTTCACTGTTAAAACAAAAGAAAACCAGTAAAATCTGCAATTCATATTTACCATGAAAAATCACTAAAATTGAAGTTGATGTTCCCAGTAAATTCTTGGTCATAGTCCAGTTAAAATTTAAAGTTACAGTAGATTCACATTAGTTTAAATGACACTTGAACTTCTACACAGCTCAACATTAATTCATTATAGTTGAAATGGAAGAATCTTCAGTGGGTGAATCTTTTACAATCTGATTGAGGCTGTTACATTTTATAGGAGCCATTTTTCAAAGCAGTACTGACAGCACTCGAAGTTATTAAATTGCTGAATCAAAAGATGGACCTGCAATCGCATTTATGAACTGTGATGGAATAGCTGGGGTTGCACGAAGCTGAGGTTAAGATGTTGGTGTAGTTAAGCTTCATCACACCCCTTAGTGACAGCAGTATTTACCCATGTAGTTTACTTTAATGGTCAGGAAGTGGCTTAACTCACCTCTGGATTCAAATAGATTAAGTAAGCAGTCAGAATGGCATAATTATCAGTGCTGCGAGGGATTCACCGGATAGCTCTTCACCCAGGAGACTTCCCATTCAATTGCACAGCAAAGACTGGAGTTGCACGGATTCTCGGGTACAGCATTTCTTCGAGGAGACAAAACCAGGATGAATTCCCTTTTTCTTTCCCTTTCCCAGAGCAGAGCTTCTCCTCAATGCAGTGATGCTGTGGCCCGTACGTAAATTATCATGATCTTAGGGGAAAGATGTCATGATTTTGCTGTGCCCGTGTGAAAATTATGATCGCGGAGTTATTTTGATTTTGAAATCCAGTGGAAAATGCATGATTTGTAGAGTTATTTTGATTTTGTGCCACATCACTGCCAGGCTCCTCTTTTATCATGTCAACAAAGCAAGATTCCTGAGAGAATTAATTACTTCTACTCTATTATAAAATGTGGAGGAGCTAAGATAATTGTCATTTTATTATGTTGATTTCCCCTTCCTATTTTTCTGCTCTTTGGGGGGTCTTGTGAATGTCAGTGCCTACAGAGAGCGTAGGAAAAGTGGGGATAAGAACCAGTTGTACCACAGTAAGCTTCCTTCTCACTTATGCCTGACAAAATGTACTTCAATTGCGTGTGCCAGATTTATCATGCAGCATCACTTGGAAACACTCTAATGGTTTAAATTGTTCATTTTCTTTTCCAAAGATAAGCCGCCTTGCAAACTAAGATGGAGAAAGTTGTATAACATCAGTTTAGACTCGTGGAGGTGATTTGCAGCCTTTCAGCTTAACAAAATTACTTCTTGTGCTTCACAGTACACTTCTCCACCAAAAGCTGTGTAATAAAAAAAAAAGATGGATGGATGGATGCTAACAAGAGCTCAGTCTTTCAAGCATTGGTGTTATCTTGGAATATAAGCTTGATATGCACCTTAGCATATCAAGTTGCTGGAGGCTGCAAGATGCCAAGTACTCGGTCTCGGAGTAACACAGCTCCGAAGTGTGAACTTACCTTCAAGCAAATTAAGTCTCTGATTTGTAGAGCCCATTTTAGTTCTCTGTGCTATCAGGGCCTGACCGCTCTATGCTTTGGGTGAAAGAGACCCCTTAGACCAGATTTAGTATAATTTTCTTGGCCTCTTCAGTTGTGTGGAGTGCATTGTTCACTAGAAGTGTCCTGGTGGCGTGGCAAGTACACTGCTAGCCCCAAATTTGACTGTAAGAGTCAATTTTTGTTCTTGCTCATTTTCTCCCAAACAAGCAATGGCGTATCTATGTGTGTTAATGATAAGATGCTACACCTGTTATTCCAAAGATGTGATTTCAGTTTGTGTAGGTGACTTTACTCTTATAAATACTTAAAGGATGGGTGTCAGGGGGATGGGGCCAGGCTCTTTTCAGCGGTGCCTGGCTACAGGACAAGGGGTAGTGGGCACAAACTGGAACACAGGAAATTCCGCCTGAACATGAGGAGGAACTTCTTTCCTTTGAGGGTGGCAGAGCACTGGAACAGGCTGCCCAGAGAGGTGGGGGAGTCTCCGTCTCTGGAGACAATCAAACCCCACCTGGACGCGTTCCTGTGCAACCTGCTCTAAGGTGACCCTGCTCTGGCAGGGGGGGTGGACTAGGTGATCTCCAGAGGTCCCTTCCAACCCCTACCGTTCTGTGATTCTGTGTAATTTAAACTAGAGCGTGAGTGTGGGTGGTCTCAGCAGTATGGACTTCATCAGTCTTCCTGAGGCCCATCTAGCGTTAGACCTTCACCTTGTTCTCAGTGCGAAGGACCCGGTCTTCTCTCTGTGTGCACTGGTTGCGGCCCAAAGCTCACTTCCCAGGAGCTGCAGGGGTGCTTCAGGATGGCACTGCCACGGGGAGACAGCCAGTGCTAGAGCTGTTCTGCCACAAACATCCACAAAGCTGGTCACAGGGTGCTCTCGGTTATGTCTTGCCAAAAATGCGGAAGGCAACCTGGAGGCCACGCTCTGAGGATGGTGGGCTTGACTTTGTGCAGCTGTGGGCACCATGCGCTTTGCTGAAGCTTTATCGTTAGTGATGGGAACTGAGAAGGAAACCCTCAGTGACCCAAAACCAGACTGAGTGGCAGAGCAAGCAGTTGGCATGTGGAGGTTACAGGCGGTTTAATTTTTTAATTGATTTCATGTAGAAATAATTAAGAAGTGTAATGGAGGTCTATCCGGATGATATTTTATAGAATATCCTGCTTAGGGTAAGAAAGCTACTGAATGTTTTCACCAGGTAACTAGGCTAGTGACTGAGTCAGTCAGGTGTGCTGGAGGGGATGCTAGGTGGGAAGTGAAGGGGAAGACAATGGCATCAAAATGACAGCATGGCAATTACCTCACCGGCAAAAGCAGGGTATTAAGAAGATCAGCCACAGTTTTTCACACCCAGATATGTTTAATGTAATATACGATCCTAAAATTCATCACTGAAGTACTGAAATATCACCGATAGGATCTTCTATAAAAGATGTCTTAATGGCTTTTAACTGTATACTGTATTTATCTAGGCTTTTTTATACAGCATACTTTAAAAAACACATTTAAATTGTTAATAGGCTGCAGAATTGTTAAACTCAGCAATTATTTCAACCTGTAAATATGTTATTTGGAAAACATGCAAATTGTTTTTGTTCACTTGCTCATTTTATCCGTGTTTTCTGCCAGTGAAATCTAAAAATTGACAGGGAATTTTTTTCCATTTAAGCTCCAATTTGTTAAAGTAATGAACTGATATTTGCCATGATATCACGTTAACAGCATATTTTATCTCTTAGGCATTGTGTCCAAGTCCTATGAGTGCCGGCTGAAGGGGCAAGGAGCAACCTTTGTGGAAACTACGAGTCCTTTTACTGCAGCAGCACTGGGAGAGGATTCTCCAGTTAAAGAGAAGGTCTTTCGGGGCAGTAGAAGACAGACGCAGTCACCTGAAGAAGTTCAGCAGGTTATTATTATTCAAGGATACGATGGCGACTTTGCAATTGACGCCTCCGTGGAAGAGACAGCAGCGGCTACCCTTCAGACTCTGGCGATGGCTGGTCAGATGGCCAGGGTGGTCCATATTACAGAAGATGGGCAAGTCATAGCTACAAATCAAAACGGCTCGCACGTGAGTAGTATGGTTCCAGGGCAGATACTTACTGAGCAGTTAGCAGATGGTGCAACACAGGTGGTAGTGGTTGAAGGAACAGGAACTGATATGGAGGAGGCCATTCAAATAGACGCAGTTCCTGACTCCGGTAGTGCTGTACTGCAGCAGATAATGCGACAAGAAGTTTTAGATGCTTCTGAAGCTACAGTCCACCCTCCAGACTCCTCCTCGGCATTAGATGCCCTGCTTTGTGCTGTAACAGAGCTGGGTGAAGTGGAAAACAAATCTGGACTCCTTGACAGATGCAGGTCTACTCACAAAGATTTCTTGCAAATGCCAAACCCAGAGGTGCCCAGCATCCCCAATAATGCAGAGGGACAAGAAATACAAATGTTCCGTGAAGTTCAAGAGGCTCAGGAAGATACCGAACCTATGGAAGTGGTGACGCGGGTCATGCACCCATCGGCTATAATTGCTTCTCAGGAGAGAGCTCAGGCTGCCTTCAAGAAAATGGTCCAAGGAGTATTACAGTTTGCTGTATGTGATACGGCTGCAGCCGACCAGCTGATGGAAGAAGGTGTCACTCAGGTCATTGTAAACGAGGAAGGGACTGTGCATATGGTAGCTAGAGAAGGCTCTCAGATAATTATGCAGGAAGCTGGTAGCCATGCGCTCAGTGTCCAAAGTGAGCACATGGATTTAGTTGAGTCGGATGGGGAAGTATCACAGATTATTGTCACAGAAGAAATAGCTCAAGCCATGGTTCAGGGTTCTGACGGCGACTTCTCTGAAGGTGCAACCCACTACATCGTCACAGAATTGCCACCAGACATGCAGGATGAGCCCGGCGTGTACTCGCACGCTGTGATAGAGACGGCCGGGCCTCCAGAGATCCTGCAGGCTGGTGCTGCTATAAAAAGAGAAGGTGTATCCCCTGATAGAGCAGGAGAACAGTTAACGAGCATGGTCATTTATACAGAGGGTGGCTCACAAGTAATTCAGGGCCAGAGGGATGATAATGAAGTACAAGAAGCATGAAGAGCTTCATCTCCTAGGCTTGACGCAGGGCAAAGCTGGAAATTACCAGATCCGTGGAGGCACTGCTTTCCTGGAACATTTTCTGTTAAAACCGTCTCGATACAAATTCCTCCTGGCCAGGTAACAAAAGCGCACCCTGCAGGAGGTGAAGGGCAGCTGCGAGGAGGAGTTCACTGGAAAGGACAGTACAACCTTGTTACGAAAGCTTAAGGAATTATTGTATGGGATTATTATAAAAACAAGCATATTAGGGTACAAAAGAGGGTAAAAGCTTCCTCCCCCCAAAAAAAAAAAAAGTAGGTATTGTTCTGTTCACTGCTTTCTTTGTTGTTTTTTTTTTTTTTAATGTTGTTTTATCTCAGGGTAATTCCCTGCCGTCTGTCATTTTTGTCTAACATAGTCACAGGAGTAAAATAGTTCCACGTACATGTACATTTTGTGAGCAGATAAATAAGCAAAAAATGCAAACCCCACAGTAACAGGGTGAACAGGTAAGCTTACGTACTGTAATTGGTGCCCTTCTTTATTTTAAAGAAGAACAGGTGACATTTTGCTTTCTAGAACCTTACTTTAAAATATCCCTGGCTGAAAATACGTCCTCAAAATAAGTATTTTTTGCATATAATATCAAATTTTTCATACTAGCTTACTCTTTCATGGTATCACATCGGACTTTCCCTAAGGAAGAGCTCAAAAAAGCTACACTTCAGAAAATTCTTGATCATACATATTCAGGAAGAGCTCGATGCCTGTAACTTCCACTTAATTTTAGATGAGAGTCCTAAGAAATGTGCATTTTTTGGAAAAAAAAAAAAAATATTGTCACTGTCAGTGTTTTGCTTTTCTTATAAATAGTGCTTCATAAAAATACCGTTTTGCAGTTCATTTTGTGAGCGACTTATGAAATGTTATGGGTTTTTTTTAAAGAAAATTCTGACATTGTCATTAACAAGTAGGAAAAAAAAAAAGGTGACCTTGTATTTCTTGCTTAGTCCAGAATGTCAATTATTTACTTGTGGATATACTGCAATTGTTCAATGCAAGTTCATGTTGAAAAGATTTGTTTATTGATACAACGGCTTTTGTTTCTTTTAAAAAATTGTAAAATATAAACTGGCAAGGTTTGGGGATTATTTTTTTTTTTGTCTTTCAAATAAAATGTTAGCATTAAAATGAAGCATCATGATTTTTAATATTAAGCAATAAACAGAACTGGCATTCAGCAGGAGCAAACGAATGCTATCTGTTATGTCTGTGCATTTTCTCTTTTCTCTTTTCCTTTCTCTAGCTCGCTAGATAGATAAAGATAAAAGAATCTAATTTCTGAAGTGTGCCTCATGCATGCTTAATGTAATTGTGTAAGTGTTTAGGGTATAAGCCATGCTGACTCTAGAGATAACTGGGTTTCCTATCATGTTTAATATCTTAAAATTATCAACTGTGAGAAAGTTGGGGTGAGGTAAAACAATAGTTCCTTCCTGAAGCAACTGTTTAAAAATGTATTTTCTGATAGAGCTGCTTAGAAAAGGTGCTTCATTCTGGGGCCATAGGATCCTGCTGTCTTTTTATCTCTTTTTATTATTATTTTTTAAATGATATTATTTTCCAGGAATTAAGGTTGTGTCTTTGTCAAACCCCCAAAAAAGTAAATTTCAAGTTAGACATCGAGATTCATAATTAGCCGAGTTTGACTTGCTCATCTTTCTTAAAAGTGACAGGCTGTTCACTTACTCTTAAGTACTGTCTTCAGCAAACAGTGACAGGATCAACTCCCGTTTGTTATCAGGAAAAAGGTGACCTTTACAAAATGATGGCCCTCTGCAAGACTCTCACAGATGTTCAAAAAACGGAATGTTTTTCAGTGGAAATATTTCTTCTTGATCATTTCTCCTGTTAACTGTAGCCCTGTGGTCTTGCAGCTTGGATGCTAATTCTTTGCTGTGCTTAGTCCTGTATGGCTAACCTTTCTGCTGCAGTACAGGGTGTTGACACTGACATGCTGCAGTTTACCATTTGTGATTTATTTAGGATAAATATGTCTCAGGTGGCATTTAATCCTTCATAAAACCAGTGTAGCCTGCAGTGTCAAACCAGCAATCACATTGTATGCACAATGAAAAGAGCAGACCTTTGCATAAAAAAAACAACCACACCACAACCAGTGGTAGGTGTTCTGCGCTTGGGAGCATTGGAGAGGATTCACTAACCTACCCTCTGCTGTAATTACCTGGAAGCTCAGGTTAACGACGCTTCTCTCCCAGTGCAGCCTGATCAGGAGAGCTAATATTTTTCTAGAGCTTTTTTTTTTTTCTTTGCCCCCCTTTCCTGCTTCTTTTTAACGTGCACTTTAAAGTTGACTTATCAGTGCCCTACAAATGTAACGTTAGAAGTCGAGGGTGACACTCACTCCTGCGCAGACGGCCTGCTTCAGGACGCCGCGCGCTCTCTCAGCCCGGCGCTAAAACGCTCTCTGCCCTGCGCCCAACGCCGAGGCTGCGGCCCGTCTCTCCCAGGGCTCGGGAAACTCGTCTCTGGCATTTGTCTGCCTGCCCTGCCTGAGCTCCTGGCGCCGTGCTGTATCATAAGCTGGGAGGAGACCAGCTGGATCACTCCACGGATCTGCCAAGCACCCCCGGGAAGCAGGGAAGGAGGCAGCCCCCAGGACGGCCGTGCCCGGTGCCGGCGAGGGGTCCGTGGCGTGGCAGGGACCAGGCTCGGGGGCTGCAGGAGCCCTGTGCCACGGGTAGCGCCCACCGTCAGAGGACAGTAGAAGAACTTGTGCGGTGGATCTAGGAAGGTGTATGGCCCAGGCAGCCATTCACTCTCAAACGTGCGGGTTCGCTGTTTGGTTTGAACACCTTCAGCTGCCTGTCTCCCGGAAAAATCAAGGGCTACACTGTAACGGGAGCAGTTGTTGATGTGGCCTATGCTGGTGTCAGTCGGTTGCCTTCTGATACTCGTTGACTGCCAGAGCCATTGCCTTCATTTCCTCTTTGCTACCCATTCTGAATAAGCAGTAACAAAGTTGGATCGTACTGTGAACAATGCTAAATGGGTAAAAATGTGTTTAGGAAGCATTGAACTAGCATGCAGGGGAGAAAAAAACCCAAAATACCAACCAAAAGTGAACAAAAAAGCCCTAAATGGAAACAAAGCCAGGGGACGAAGAGATGTTTCGGGCAAGCGTTTTCGCCCTCCAATTCTTAACAAATCAGACACACACCTCCTGAGGCA
Source organism: Dromas ardeola (assembly GCA_013398915.1). Lineage (NCBI taxonomy): Eukaryota > Metazoa > Chordata > Aves > Charadriiformes > Dromadidae > Dromas > Dromas ardeola. Next base: position 81,156 of record VYZM01002148.1, on the reverse strand, counting down.
GTGTCTCCGGGCCCCTGAATTCAAGCTCCATCTTTGGGGAGAAACAGAAGAGAAGAGATAGCTGGAAACGATATTTAGAGAAATATTTCCTATAACAAAACCAAAATAAATAAAAAAGACCCAAAACAAAACGAAAACCCAACACAACCCCAATTGCCCACAGCTACATACCATTCTGCCTGACTACCAGCTGCTCTTTGCTCTGGAAGTGAGATGAGCCAGAGCCAGCAGTTGATGCGCTGAGGTATGCACATGTGGATTGCGCACAGCGCTGCGAGCACTGCTGTCATTTATAAATGCGGCTTTAATACCAGAAATGTTTGCTGAGAGGTCCTGGAAGAAATATATTTGTGATCTTTGCGGGCAGCGGATGCACAGCTGGTGTAACCAACGGTAGGGATCTGTGCAGAATGTCGAAGTTCTGGCGCCCGGGGCTAGCCCTGCACTGAACCTGAGCTTAAAACGCAGGTGAGTCCCCTTCGGAAAACGGTGGGGATGGGGAGAGGGGGCTGGAGCTGCTGGCAGAGCAGCACGAGGCGCTGGCGGTGTGGTGGGTGGTAGGCGCATGCCTCGGGAAGCCACTTCTGGGGCTTTTTCGCAACTTTCCTCACTGAGTAGACCTCCCGCGCACAAAAGGTGTAAACAGAATAAAAAAAAAAAAAAAAACCACAACAGAAAAGAGAGAAGGATGAAGACAAAACCACTCCTGGAATTTGAAACAAGGTTAGTCCTAGTGAGAGGATTAAGTAACAGAAAAAAGGTCATTCATTTGGCAAAATAAAAGAGAGCTGTGAGTTTTCACTTATTTTACCATGCAATATTAGCCCATAATTTAAGATAGCACACGGCTCACTTAAACAGCCTACCCCTGTTCCATCTTGTTGAAGAATACAATTCGTTTTCTACTCCTCTAGGGTGATATCATTTTATATGAAGAAAAAAGTTAGCTCAGATGGCAGTTATATGTTTCGGAAGCACCTTCTAATCAGGGATTGGTGATTCATTATTAGCTTCAGCAGGCGATCCATCTGACATGTAAGGGGAAAAAATTAGCAGCTGTCACTGCATGATGAGTTAATTTCCTGATAGGCCTGACACTGAAAAGCCATTTGGAGACATGGAGATGGCTGATGAGAAAACCTGGTGCTGGTTTATAATTGGAGAGAAAGAAAGGGCAGGGAGACGGAGGGAGGTGGGGGAGGGACCGAGGCTGATCTACAAGTGGGGATGGATGTTTGTGTATTTACCAGAGGCGGCTTCACAATAACCCGCATTACTGCGCCTATATACACCTCGGCGGCTAAGTAATAAGGACCGGGCCCTTTCATTTTCCTTCTGCCGCGTGTCATTATTTCTAGTCATTTGTAATTAGTACTCCAGACGGTTTTACGCTCACTCCAGCCCGGGTGAACGGTGTACAAGCACGCGATTGGGTTATCTCGCGGTGACATTGAAACCTGACATTTTAGTGGAAAAGGGGAGAAAATGACGCTATCCCTTTAATGGTTCTGGCTGCAATTTTCTTAATTGCAGCTTGAGATTTCAATCAATCACACAAAAATAAACTTATTTGAAACAAATATTGCTAAAACTTCCAAGGGCACAATTGCAAATGATGAACGGGTATTCAAAGAAATCTCTTGTAGAGTATGAGGAAACATGCTCTTCAAAATACATAAGCACATGCCTGTCTGTTTATCCTTTGTAAGAATAGTAAGTAAAACTATGGAGAAAATAGACATGCAAGGCCAAATATAGTCCACTGTGGAATCTGCCTTGTGTGTGTGATAGGAACAGCAACACAAAGTCTTTTACATGTATTAAATAAAGCTAATAGAAAGACCTCGGCCAGAGACAAACTAATTTCTTCTGTGGCTGTGCATGCTAGATACTTCTTTAAAGGGCTACTCGTTTTCAGCTATTTAAATAAGGTGTTAAATACACCCGGAAAAGAAGCCAGGATTTTCTTTAAGGGAGGCGGGGGGGGGGGGGGAAAATGAGGGATAGGTA
>VYZM01002148.1:67990-79139 GCA_013398915.1 Dromas ardeola | reverse complement strand
GGGGGGGGGGGAAGAACATGATGAATACGTAAATTTTTTCTTTTTCAAAATGATAGACTACAAGAGGATTCTCACCATCATTGGAAGATAATTTTTGACTGGGAAGAGCATGAACCAGTAGCTTCCACCGATTCTGTTTGTACAAAACTAGCTCTGCGGTTTTTCTTTTAGGATATTCTTAACTTAAGGATTTGAGAGCAGGGGTGGAGGGGGCAATATCCATGGCAGGCAGGTAGCTCCAGCATGTATCATGCAATTGAAATGTGATAGACGACTAGCACACAGGGTAGGATCATGTCCTGCAACACAACAGGACTCCTGACCTGGTTTAAAATGCATTCTTGTCCTCTGGCAGCAGCACATTTATCACGGCTACTTTGAATGACCAGTTGTAACGCGTGGCCCTGCCCTGGAGGTCCGCATTAACTGAGGACCATCAGGTTCTGGGAGTTCCTGATTAGTAAGAATAGCAAGCCCCTGGGCAGCAATAGCTTAACACTAGGGTGGCCTTTCTCCCATATCCCCCCAGCCTCTGATCACTCTTACTGCCTCGAATCCTCATTCCTCATTGCAGCTTTGCCATGTGTTGCTTCAGCTTCTGGGAGGTCCTGCACACAGGCTCCTGTGGCCGCTTTGTCCTGTTCGGCAGCGATCCACCTGGATAGGCAGGGAGCAGAAGAACGGGTGGTTGGTTTGTTACCTCCGCTAGGTTGCATCCCGTGTTACGCAAGTAGCCGTGAGCTTCAAGATCCATGCAGTGGTCAACAGACACGTTTTGGAAGACATCCAGCTCCTTGGGAGGGCTGGTTGGGTAAGTTAAGTGTCACCAAGGGGACATCTGGTCAGACAAATGAGAAGAAAAGATCGAGCAAATCCAAGGGTAGGAGGCAGACCCTTTGATTCTTTGTCTGCTAGGAACTGAGCTTTATAAGGAGCTTCTGAAAGCAGAAACAGAACTGAATTACCGGGAACAGAAAGCAAGGACCGCTCACACATCACAAAGCCATACACACAAGAGCTGAGGGACAAGGAGAGACAAAAAAGGAAGGCGAAACCCGGTGCCTTTCCAGCACATACCCATATCCCAAACCCAGCTCCCTTTCCCTCCCTGTTCTCTCCTCCTCCACCAGCGCATGGGGCAGAGACAAGCAGTTTCGTAGCTGCATTCAGTGACCCTGCTGTGCCATGCAGGACACAGCGGCTGCTTTGAAGATCTGGCCATAGCAAGTGCAGTGCTGCAGGTGGTCCCAGGTGAGGAGTGGGTTTCTGACACCTCCAAATTCCCACCAGGGGAGACACCCACAGAGAAGACACACATCTCATCCAGGTAGGACGGAGGAGCACCAGGGGAGAGGAAAGGACTCATTTTTGTTGCAGACGAGGTCTTTGCAAGCGGATGTCTTATGCTGAGAGAGTTTCAGGACTTTCCCCCAAATCCTGCTAAAATCCTTCAATCTGTCAGTGTGTTCCTCTGTGGCTGGGGGTGTGGAACAGGTTTGTGTTTTCCGCTCAGCATATGGTGGTGACTGCTGGTGTTTGGTAGCTGTGAAATCCAGATGCCCAGCTCCAGGAGGATTTTTCCCTTGCTAGGGACATCTGGCCATCCGGTGGGCCTTGCCTCTTTCTTCTCCTCCTCATTTTTGCTTGCAGTCTGCAAGCCCTGCCTATGAATTTGCAAAGCAGACCATTCACCTGATTTATTCTTCTGCTTTAATTCACGGTTAAGGAGGAGTCAGCAATGGGAAGCCTGGGGTTGTGTTTGCAGCTGGGGACTCAGATAGAGACGTTTACGTCCTAAGCCCACCGCCTGCTCCTGCCAGGGCAGCAGAGGGGGCTGAGGCTGCGGTGGCACATTGAACAGAAGGCAACGGCGCTGTCGGCTGGCAGCAGCCTGGTGGGGATGGCAGGTGAAGGGAAACCTAGAGGGATGCGTCCGAAACACCAGGATGGCTGCCTTGCTTTGGCTCGGAGCCGCTGGGCACTGTCTGGGGTGTTTCTGCTCAGACTCCTGCCTTAAATCCATATGTGAGCTATGACGATAAAATTAGGGGGGCAGCAGGTACTGCAGATATTTAGAGCAAATGGAAGCAGGGGTTTTCAGGAGTGTCTCTGTCTAGCAGCTGGGAGCTTGGATCCACAGGAGAAATATTGAGTGATCTGGGAGAGCTTCTAGACCCTCAACCCCTATTTATTATTATTTTCTCTCAATTCCATGAGTGAATTTCTGGTTCCTGCAGGTAAAGGGCTGGGTCTGACAGGAACAGGTTTCCTGCATACCTGCTAATCCTGGCCGCGGACCACTCTGCTATAGAAACTCTGTGTGTCTTGCTGGGTTGTGACGTGGTCTGTGGTAGATCAATGATGTGGACAAAAGCCTGCTGCCGAGGAACAGGGGCCAAATCTTAGAAGCAAGATGCCTGTTGAAGTCAGGAAGAGAAGATAACCAAACTCATTTGCTCTTGCAGCCTCTTGGTATCCAGCTCCAAGACTCAGTAGACAAAGTGCTAACACAGCGGAAATTGTTATCAGTCTGCTCTTCTGCTCTGGGTGCTGGGTTTGTCCTCGTTCCTCTTGTCCCCATTTGCTGGGCCTTCCTACTGAAGAGAGACCAAAAATGGCCCTTCTCCAGTAGCGAGCTCCCAAAGTTCCTGCAAAGAGGTGGGAATCCATTTCCTCTCCTTCTTCTATGGGGGTGTTCCTGGGCTCAGCTCCTGCTTCCTCGCTTGCCACCTCGGCAGCGCGAGCGATGCTCCTGCCCGAGCAGCCCGGCCCTGGTTTGGCTGCAGCCTGGGTGGGTGGCTGCACCCCAGCGTCCTCCCCTGCCCTCTGCCATGCCACGGATGGTGTGCAGGGGCTCACTCAACATCCAGCTTTCCAATAATTTGTCTTCGTGGTTTAGTGGGTGGCCCCGTGCCTGGTTTATTGCGTGCTGTTGAAAGCCTGCTCCAGAGGCAGGATGAGTCATTTTCTATGGACATTTTTTCTGGTACTTGTCACTCTGGTATCTGAGTGCTTCTCAGCCCTTGACGGCTTTGTCCTCCTTTAGCCCCACTGAGGTATCACGGGGAATTATTTTTTCCCTTTCACAGATGGAGAGCTACAGACTGCAGAGAAAGACCTCCACCCATTTGGGGAGCTGCATTTGAGCTAACATAGAATTTAACTTTCCAAAGCTCTCACACTTCGGTAAATGTGGACATGTCCCTGGTATGTGACCATCAGACCACTTTTTCAGTTCTTCATCGTGGCCTTTGGTGTCTCTTACCATGAGTCAGAGACACCAAAGTACCATCAGCCTCTTACCAGGGGCTGATGTGGGCACTGGGCAGAAAAGAGCATTTCTTTGTTCGCTCTGCTGTGCTCCATCTCTTCACCTGGCCCATGACTGATCCTGTTGGCTTTGGGGGTGTCTGCTGCTGACACGTAATAGCAAATTTCCATTTCTGGATATGAAGCATGGAGCTCGTATGGATATTAAATGTACAGGCAACAATACTGCACGGGGATGTCCCTCCTGGGCATATAAGAGCTTGTACAAAGGGGAGAGCCAGGCTTGGAGTGTTCCTACGACGAGATCCTCAACTGAGGCTCCAGCCGTGGTTGCCCACCGAATGCAGGCACTCAGCTGTGCAGCAGCGAGCTGGCCCACTGGGCAAGTGGCAGCTCACGGGGCCCTTTTGGCCTGCCCTTCCAAGGCGGTGAGCACAGCTCTCTGCTGTAAGAGCTGGTGACAGGGAGTCATCTGCTGGCACAGCGCGCGGCCGGCGTTCATTCGAAGCGAAGGGCCCAGTTCCACTGTGCCAGGCAGGAACGCGCACACATTGGGAGGCGTGTGTGGGAGATCTCTTTTCTTCATCCAAGCAGGTTTCTAAGAAAGCCCTTTCGATAATCAGTCCGAAGCCTTGCTGAAGTGAAAATTAAACCACCCTAAATGCTGTTATGGAAACATACCCATCACAAGCAAGAGCTGGATTTCTGCAGTCGCCACCCAATAAATACATGAGGCTCAGTTCTGATGCCAAACCGGCTTTACCTTGTGCATGTCCTCCGACGTCTGGTTTTCCAGTTATGAACTGCAGTAATTGCGATCAATCAGGCTTTATGTTCACTAGCCACGGGCTGTTTTATTAATGAATCTGCATCCCATCTTCATTTTTTCACAATCTCATCAAATCTCTTCCAGATCCTGTTTACATCAAATTTTGTCTGCAGCACACTTTTATAATATCATCCAATTTGGAATTCCTGACTCCACACCAGTTCCTCAGATTGGGTCCCCAGTATACTGAATAACAACGTGTTCCTGAAATAAAAGAAAAATGAAAACATGAGAGCTTTCAACGAAGTGCAAAGAAAAGCCATTGATTTCTAAGTGATACCATCCTTCCAGGCTGAGAACAGGCTATGGACAGACAATTTTTTCCAAATCTTTTCTCTGTGTGTGTGTCTGTATATGTGTGTGTTTTTAAAGGCTAGAATTGCCTTCTTGTGGACGCTTTAAAAAATATCAGGTACTTTTCTCCTTAGCATTGTACATTTTCTGTTTGGGCACATGGGATTTATGAATATTTGGCTTGACTGGCTAAAGACATCAATGTGACATGATGCAATGTGTTATAAATGTCTCAGATCAAATGCAGAATAAGGAGAAAAAGCTTTAGAATAGAAGTTTATTAAAAACACATACATACAGTCTATTCTAAACTAAAAAAAAAATAAATCACTAATGTTCCCCTGTTGCATCAATGCCAGAACATTATGTTTGCAAATAAGAATTTAGCACTACAAAGACAATGCCCTAGATTAACTAAGATCCCATTTCACAAAACCCTATGGCAATAGTCTGCAACATCAGTCACAGGAGAAGATATAACACAGACGCATTTGTGCCCTCATGCAGCTGAACTGAAACAAAACAAAGAGTGAATTAGGCTGAATATCTTACTGTGTGCAACGTATTGTACAACAAGGCACCTTTGGGAATGTGTCACAGGGTTTGGTAAATTGAAAACAAAATAAACAGATCTATGGGAATAAATAACATCATATTAGATGTCTGCTGCATGTAGACTACATTAGCTTCCAGTCACAATCAGGCTTCGGTTTTCCCACTCGTTTTCAATGCCTGTGAAAAGCAGATGATCTGAAACCCCCGCAAAGAAATGGCTGGAGCTGGGGGCAGGGGCAGGGGGAGGCAGGCTGACACCCTCCGATTGCCCGCCCCAGCTCGCACACTCCCTCGCACCCCTTTTCTCTCCCTTTGACACAATTTCAGACTGATGAGAGACCCGTTTGTCCCTTGCTGCTTTGCGTGCAGTCAGTCGATATTGCCATTCCTGGACCAGCGTGCTGCGTGGAGGCATGGTCTCTGGTGTCGCGTTCATCTCATCGTCTCACCCCACGGTCTCTGGTCACCGCTGGGGTAAGGGGAGTGCTCTGGTGACCTGGTTTAGCTCCAGCCTGATGTGCACGGCCGCCCTGGCCAGCATCACTCCAGGGGCTCCCGCAGCCCCTGCCAAAAGCACCAGCGGCTGGTGGGGTTTGGGGTGCCCGGGAGGAGGGACGAGGAGCAGCCACCAAGCGCATGACTCCTTCGGAGGTGGCTGTGGAGAGCCAGGGGAGGCAGGGACTTCGCTGACTCCCATCTCGTAATTCCAACCAAATTTAGTTAATATAATGAAAGCATTTTTTTTTATTGCTAAGCCATATTGGGGCCAAGGTCTGCTCCCAAGTAAGTGGGTGAAACCCCACTGATTTCAGCGAGATTGCTTGGGTGAACCGAACTTAAAAAGATCAGCCCATATTTATCTCAGCAAAAGTTCAAGCCAATTCATTTTCTCTCCCTTTCTCTCTCTCTCTCCCTCTCTCTCCCTCTGTTTTGCTTAGCTTATAGCTAAGTAAAAGGAGCACATATCTCGGAGATAGCTTTTTAAATATAAAATTCTCTTTATAACCCCAGACCAATATGTCATTCTGCGATTACAAAAAATGTACTCTTCCCAAAGAAAATCCTTCTGAAGCAAACACTGGCTTTATCCTGCCTGAGATCTAAGCACCAGCCTTTGAATTCATGTATATCAGAAAAAGCCATAGATCCTCAACAGAGCAAACCGATTGCCTCCAAATTGTCATTATTCCGGTCAAAAGGCCTATTTCTTCCCTTTAAGTAGCAGTGATGGGCCTTGAGATGAAATGCAAAAATAACAAGGGACGCAGAGAGCAAATGATATTTTAATAACTTTCTAGCCTGAACACTCTCAGGAGATGAAGAAGTTTGATGAAGAACTTGGGGGAAATTTTAACATCCAGGTAACTGATATTCTTGACTCCACCAACGGAACTCCTTCTGGCTTAGCAGCGTGATCCGGACCCCCTTTGCTCTCCATGGATGTGAGCTCAGGTCCACCAGTGGCCCTTTTTCCAGGTGACTGCCAGGGGACAGGGGGCGTCTTGTGTGTCTCTGCCAGGCTGTGGTCAGCTAACGGCCCTGTCATTTTTATTTCATTCTGTCTCCACTTGTAAGAGGCTGTTTGAAGGCTATTGTTCCTCAGGTTTGCCCAGGGGTGTGCTGTCTATAGATGTTCAAGGCAGCTGGTTTTTGTTATCTAACTTCTGAAATGTATTTCTCACGAGAAAGAACATAAGAGAGGGTCCCCTTTTGGCCGGTCTTGGAGGTACTCCCTTTGGGTTCCTGAATACATTCAGGCATTTTTAATTTGATTTCTCTATTCACACAGACATAACGAGACGAGAGAAGGATGGAGCTGACAGCTCTCATAATCAGCACTCATTTTCTTTCACCGGTGTGTCAAAATTGCATTTCCATATTTTCTTCCATTAGTATTTTGCCCGAAGTCTCCAAAGGCTCATGCCGGTGGGGTGAACTAGGACCAGATTTGGGGATTAAGCAGGGACTTACACTACAGCCACGAGTAGTGCCACTGAAGCCAACGTGCTTGTTCAGCAGATACAAGACAAGTGTGCTCTTAAGTGTTTTATAGGGCTGGGGTTTAGCACGCTGCGCTTTCACCTCTCAGTCTTTAGACAAACACCAGAGCTAGGCGGCTGGTGGGGATGGAGCTCTGCAATCCCTCAGGAGGGGAGAAGGAGGAAAGCCCAACTCCGGCCAGTTATATTTCACACGTAGCCCATTGCCAGCTATAACTTTCCATGCCCCTAATTCCACACCCTGCACTTACTCTGTGCTGTGACTGCATACGTGACAGCGGGCTGCTACCGTGACTCATGAAGCAGCGTACGGTATTACACAGGATTTGACCTGGGTGATTCTATTTAACCCCTGATGGGCTCCGATTTGGTAAGAGGGATCTCAGATGGAGGTAGGAGCTCCTGCTGTAAGGACCGGAGGGCTCCCCCAGGGACTGGGGGAGACCACTTTACCCATCCCTCCTCTTTTCTTCTGGGTCACCCCATCCAAAAATTGTGAACCTGTCTTGACGTTGCTTGTTTGAGGCAGTACCAGCCACACCAGGAGCAGTGTGATGGCCCCGTGGCCTGAAGAGCAGAAGGGAGACTGAGGGGAGCCGTGGCAGTGGGGACGATGCCAGCTGCTGGGGCGCAGGAGCTGCCAGCCTGGAGCTGGTGGGTGGGGGGAGCCATCCCACAACCACCATGGGTCCCTGCAGACCCATGGGTGAGGCGTCAGCTGGGTGGTGGCTGCTCTGTGCCTGAGAGAGCTGGCCCTTGGTAAGTCATGCAGTTAGTGTATTCAATGTACAGGGCCGGTCGCGACACGCTGGCTGCTTGCCTTGCTGCATGTAAATCACGACACAGCTATTACACTTGGCTTTTCTCCTTTCTCCAGCTAAGGAGGCTTTGAGGTCTCCAGGTCTCCAGCAAAACCATGGGGCTGGGAGTGAGACAACCCCCAGAAAAAGGAGCTGGGAGTTTGTGTTTTAGCTTCCTTGAGGCAGTGGGATGTGCGGGAGGGCAGAAGGGAGGCTGGACTGTGGGTTTCTTTATTTCAGGGAAGGTCCCCTTCCTTCGCAGGCTGAGCACAGCCCGTGCTGCTGGGGCTGGCTCTTGGCAGAGAGGCTGCACTTGGATTCAAATGCCATTTTAGGTCACCAGTGTTAATCACATGCTGGTTTTGCCTGCTGCAAAATCACGGCTGGAGGGGTTTCGGACGACCTTCTCTGCAAACTTCATGAGCGGTAGCCTCAGGGCTGTCCTGTCAGAGAATACGACAGACGTGGTCGCTGGTGGAGCGTCGTGTGGCGTGGCTCCTCGCTGAGGCTCCCCACGTGCCACCCAGACATGTCACTCTGTGGAGCAGCGTCACACATGTGGCTGGGTGACACGAGCCCCTCCACGGCCACTCTGCTCCCTTATACCAACCTCGGTGAAGGTGGTGCAATGTGAATACATTTGTGATCCAGAAAACACACTAAAAAAGCATCTTGACACCAGAAACGAAATTTCTCCTCCCTTGTCCCCAGGATAACGCCACTAACGCTGACTGTGAGTGTAAAGAAGACCTGGATGGCTGCATGTTGTCCCCATCTCAGGATGAAGGCCCTAAAGTACTACCTGCAGTGAGGCAGGAGGTAACGGTTTCAAAATCACTTCCGAGACTTAGGAGCCTAAATACTATTTATATAAAGTGGCATTGTGGTTTGAGAGCTAAATTTCTACTGAGTGGTTCTGAACTAACCGAGCTAAAGCTGTGTCTGCCGAACCTAACTCAGACCAACAAGGTCCAACAGCCCTGGCCATTGATCACCCTACATTTAAACAGATGAGTGAAAAAGGCACATTATTTGGGATGCTCTCGGCTCTTGATTTCATTCGAGCGATTTGCATACGGGCAGGAGAAACTGCTCTCAGATTTCAATTCCAGAATTTATCCTTCCCCAAACCACGAGAAAGGTAAATATTCATAAAACTTCTCTGTGCAAAGGCAGCAGAGAGAATTCAAATGTGTCTGGGAGGAATCTCTTTTATTTTCCTCAGGTACAAATAAAGCACCCCCCATCTCCTAGCTCCCTCTAGCTCTCCTTTTAAATCTCTTTTTAATGTCTCGCTTTTTACTGCTAATCATTTTTCCCCTTTGCTAATGATGCTAACCTTAGAGCCTGCTGCAAACTGACTTGTTTCATGTCAGCCTCTCTCTATTGCCCACTTTTGTTAAGCCACAAAGCAGGTTTCAGTCTATTCAACGTCAGCTATTTCTCCGACTTGAATATTACGGTTGCCTATTTCAAAGGCATCTCCAAGCCCACGGTATTTCTGCAGAGATACCTCTATTATTGTCTGTCATCGGGATACGCTGGGCTCCTCTCCTGCCTCTCTCACCCCCTGCTTCCTTCCTGTGTATGTGGCAAAGTCTCTCTCTGCTCTAATAGCTCTCCCGAGAGCAGGGTGAAGCAGGTCTTTACAGAGGCCTGTTAATTTTAAAGGACAAGCTTTATATATTAACACCCCTGTGGCAGCCTGCTCCCCGCGCACTGGACTGTATCCCCACCATTTATCCAGAATTAAAGCGCACAAGGACTGAACCCGCTCCCCGTCGGGAGCTGCTGGATGATGCCAGCCCCGTTTCCCACCTCCCTCCAGCTGCAGTGAGTGTCCCCAGGTGTCCCCAGGCAGCCTAGAAGGGGAGCAGGGAGCCTGGGGGACACCAAGGTCCCATGTCCCAGGCAGTGCTGACCTGCAAGGCAGGGGCAGGACAGGGAGCTGGTGGAGGAGCTCTGCGTGTTTAATGGAGGCTGTGTTACAACCATCCTTCCCATCCAAAATCAATTTTCTCCCAGGTGCTGGATTCTGAGGGTGGTGGTTTTATTGTCTGCAAAGCGCCATCGTCCTACGGCGGATTTTTTTTTTCCCCCACGGGGTTCATAAGAAGCCACAGAGAGATAATTGTAGGTGCAGCAACACTTGTGCTTGGTGGGTGACTGAGACCTTTTTGGTGGCTTGGAGTAAACCGGGAGGAGGTTTTTCTCTGCGAATAAAAGATTGTGAACCGGTAACTATTTAGCATAAATTATGTCTTCTGGTTCCGCTAATCACCTCTCAGTTCAAAAGACACAGGTCTTACCCTAGCACTCCTCCGTCGGGCCGTGGCGCTGGCGTGGGGCTCCTGCTCCCCCCTGCTCCCCCCATCAGCCTGAGCGATTCCCCCCGGAGGGGCCAACCCCTGAAATTGAAATCAAACACTCAAGGCTTGCAACTGGGGACAACTTTTATCTCTTTCTCTTTGAGGCATCCCTCCCCTTCACCATCATTCTCCCCATCCACAAGCATCCATCCCCAAAAGAGGGAGAGGAAAAAATAAGAAAGAAGGAAGGAAAGAAAAAAAGTCTGGTTGGTGCAAAGGGAGAATTTGCGGTTATTGCTAATCTTAGCATTTCCCCTTGTTTCCCCCCCCCACCCCCCGCTTCCCTGGCATACAGGTAAAATAACAAAATAAATCCCACAAAGGGCTTTCTGCCAGCCTGCCTTTGGAAGTTTGCTTAAGTGGCCTTAAGTAAGATAATAAGCAAGGAGTGTGAAAAGAGGAGACTTTGTCTTTTCACATTAGCAGCAGCCCTGTTCAAGTGGCAGTATCTATGAAAATGCTGTTCAGCCTTTAATGAGACTACAGTGTGTTAGTGTACCAGTCTAATTAATCCCATATTTTCACACAGCATAATTACTGAGCCGGGGCTGAATTATTTGGCTACTGGAGGTGGAGCAGTGCCTGCACTGTCCTCTGTCTCTGCTCCTCACAATTTATTATGCTATACAGCAAGACACCATTGAAACCTCCTAGTATAGGACTATCTGTCATCTCTACATTATCAGTAAAATACACCACCTTCCATACTGTGCTACAAGGGCTTTAGCAAATTGCTATTTTTATGGGATATGATAAAGGAAATGCTACCTTATGTTCAAATTTTTAACTGTCTCGTGTATGGAATATACAGTCGCGCTTCGCGCACGCCTCTTCAGCGAGGCCTCATTTGCATTGCTACAGCCAGGCTGGTTTTCACCCCACTACTTTGCTCTCAGTCAGTCCCACTTCTGTCTTTTCTTCCTCTTTTTCCTTTTCTTTTTCTTTATATTTCCATTTTTTCTCTTTTTCTCTTTTTCTTTTTCTTTTTCTTTTTCTTTTTCTTTTTCTTTTTCTTTTTCTTTTTCTTTTTCT